>JARYHS010002447.1:0-29687 GCA_031002005.1 Vandiemenella viatica
TCAGCAACGAGCGGGGGGGAAAAAAAACAGTTGGCAGTTGTAACAGCCCTCATACCTGAATTACCGAGCGTGGCGGTGTAACAGTTAGCGTTCTGGCCTCGCATTCGGGAGGACGGCGGTTCGAATCCCCGTCCGGGCATCCAGATTTGGGTTTTCCATGGTTTCCCCAAATCACTCCAGGCAAATGCCGGGATGATTCCTTCAAAAGGCCATGGCCGAATTCCTTCCCATTCCTTGCCCCCATCCTTTCCCGTCTCTAAAGACCTCGATGTTAAAAAGAGACATAAAGCAGTTACAAAAAACCTGAATTGTATTTTATAAAGTATTTGTAGTGAGCTAAAGTTTGCTTGAATACGATCTGGTATGTTTGTTTTGCAATTTCTTGTAAATCAGTGTATATAGACTTTGTTTTCTGAAAGGAAATTATTTAAAGGCCACTTAATATGTTTAAGAATCGAATTGTGCAAGAGAATTGCTTGAATGTTTGTAATTCCAAGTAATAATGCAAGTTACGATGTCCAGAGGACAATTTTTTACAGTTTAAAATGATTTCTGTAAATAATTTCGTGTTTAAGTATCTTTAATTTCCATTTCTGACCATTTTGTAATAATGTTAAGTGATTGTGTATTAATTCTGATTGTTTTTAATATGTTTAATTGTTTGAGTAATTGTTAATGTTCGAGAAATACCTCGCGGAAGCTTTTGAAGAATTCCAGAGATAGAGCCTGTATAAAGAAATCAGCAAGACAGAGTAATTTTACAGTTACTTGGAACCATGGAGGAAGGAAATATATGGAGACGACGCAAGAGACCTTCACCACGCATTGAAGTGAAGCAGGGTGAGGAGGAGTGGGGGGGCATGAGCGGAGTGGAGGGGGTATGGGCCGCTTCCATACAGACACGGGGAATATGTACAAAAACCTCAAGGGGACTCTAGGATAAAGGTGCCGCCGCAATCTGGTGATGGATTATTATGTAACTCGATATGACAAATAAAAAATGAAGAATAAAATTTTTTGATATCCTGCATAGTTTTCGAGATATTCTGTCTCAAATGTGAAATGGTTTTGGTTGAAATTCATAAGAAAAAATTGTTCAAAGTCAAATTTGATGATGGATTCTTATTTAAAAAGACGACACAAATGAAAAATAAAGAATAAAAATTTTCGATATCTCACCTAGTTCTAGAGATATACTGTATCAAAAGTGAGGTGTCTTGAGTTGAAATGGAGAAGAAAAATTTCGCAAAAGTTAAATTTAATGATCGATTCTTATGTAACACGACGAGACAAATCTAAAATAAAGAATAAAATATTTCGATATCTTGCTTAGTTTTCAGGATATACTGGGATTGGGTTGATATGCGGCCTGGACTAAAAATTAATTCTGCCATAGCTACAATGAATTACATGCAGAATGGTTATTTCAGTTTTTTTTACTACCACTTGTGGTTAGGTTGAAATGCGGCCTAGACCAGAATAAAAATAGTTATCTTGTTAATATACATCGTAAGCTTAGTTGGAAATGGCTGGAAGTAGTTTCCATCGCGATATACGTTTTGTCACTAACTTGGTTCTCATGAAATTACTAACAGTAATAGATAAATTCTTTGTCCCTCATGGAAAAACAAAACCATTCTGGTACAGGCTGCATTTAGACCTAACCACAATCTCCATTAAATTGCCGCTATAGAATCAAACTATGCAGACATACCCACACACGCGTATTTGAATCGCAAATTGTATTTGCAGTAACAACATCGTTTGCTTCATCAAGATTCCTAGATTGCATAGCATAATTTAACACATTTCATTTCATCATACAGTATAAACTGCAACGTGACGAAAGAAAGCCAATACTAAATTCACTGAATCGCGATGTAAAACACACCCCCTTAAATCTCATTTTCAACACTCGTTAAAAAGTAATGCTAGTCTATTATGTGCAAAATAGCAAGGTATGCTGATTTTCTACACTACACCAACAAAAATTTGAGAACAAAGTCATCCCATTGAGAGCTATGACTAAATATTTATAGACAGGCAGCGAAGTTTGCAACTTCTACAGCTCACTTCACCAACGATAATTAGAATTCAACTTACTTATGAAATGATATTCCAGGTTCTTTCCTGTCTGGCCTATTTGTGCAACCGTACGCAACACAAGATGGCATTATAAAACACTTATACACATTAAAAAATGAAATAATCACTGCATCTAACACAATGTGAACATCGCAATTGTTTGGAAGCGCAATATCGCCGCTGCCGCCACTGCGCATGCGCGAGCCTGCTTCACCGATTTAACGTCACTTCTCCATATATTTCCTTCCTCCATGGTTTTATACAGATTCACTTTGGAACAGCCAAAGATTGAGTCAGTAGTATCTCTGGATAGTTTCTTTGCATGTAAACAATATCGCTGATGTTGTGTTGAAAATAAACAAAAAAAAATGTTAAACTGAACCTTATGGTGGACTATTTAATTAATTACTATATTAATTAAACCACCGAAGAACCTGTCACAGTGATGTGGGTCTGCTGACAGAAGTGAAAACTTGAAACTATTATAGTAGAACTCCAATTATCCGAAATCCGACTATCCGAATCGTTGATTATCCGAATCGCTTAAGGCAGTCGCATTAAGACGTGCGTGGAACAAGTTTGAAAGGCCTATCCACTGAAGAAGAGAAGGAAAAGGAGAAAAATGAAATAGAAGCTCAAGAAAAGGAAAGGGAAGAGACGGGCGAAGATGGGGATGATGTGTCACTTGAGGAATTCGGAAACATTCTTCTGAAAATTCCTGGATTTTCAGAAGTTTGCGCTGAAGATTAAGGAGAGTGGGTGGTGTGTGATTGGTCAGACCCTGGGTATGAAATTCTAAATGTTGATGAACTTATTGAAAGTGTCAGAGAAGAAAGTGTCGCGGAAGAAGATGACCTTAATGATGAAGTTGAAGCAGACACGGGACCATCAGCTAGTGAAGCATTTGCTGGCGTTGAAACTGCGTTGTAGTGGATGGAGCGTCAGCCCGAGTGTGACCACATGCAACTTCTCACTGTCAAGCGGATGAATACAGTCAAACAGCTTACTATGACAGAGATGTTCAGCAGGCAATGAAACTGCGTTGTAGTGGATGGAGCGTCAGCCCGAGTATGACCACATGCAACTTCTCACTGTCAAGCGGATGAATACAGTCAAACAGCTTACTATGACAGATGTTCAGCAGGCAATGACTTTTATTTACAGTACGGTACATACATTCTGTACTGATGTACAGCACTTTTAAGTGCGCTTAACATGTTAAAGTGCTGCCTTTTACTTTAATTAATTAAAAACTTTTTTCTTTAAAAATAGTTTTATCTCCCATTTTCAACATACATCAATTAATTAAAATAGATTTTTTTCGGAAAAAAATCCAATTATCCGAATTTTTGATTATCCGAATGTGGTCCGGTCCCAATTGATTTGGATAATTGGACTTCTACTGTAATACCATACTGGCAACATACTCTATTGGATGCGCATTCCGCCTTGACCTAACCCGGTAGTGCTACCGGGTACAGGGGACCTACAGATATACTAAATAATAATAATTCCGTGTGGTCGTAATGACCTGGTGACAGGGTTTCTATTGGCTGCGCATTCCGCCCCTGTCTTAGTCGCCTTAACCTAACCCGGTAGTGCTACCAGGTACAGGGGACCTACAGATATACTAAATAATAATAATTCCGTGTGGTCGTAATGACCTGGTGACAGGGTTTCTATTGGCTGCCCATTCCGCCCCTGTCTTAGCCGCCTTAACCTAACCCGGTAGTGCTACCAGGTACAGGGGACCTACAGATATACTAAATAATAATAATTCCGTGTGGTCGTAATGACCTGGTGACAGGGTTTCTATTGGCTGCGCATTCCGCCCCTGTCTTAGTCGCCTTAACCTAACCCGGTAGTGCTACCAGGTACAGGGGACCTACAGATATACTAAATAATAATAATTCCGTGTGGTCGTAATGACCTGGTGACAGGGTTTCTATTGGCTGCGCATTCCGCCCCTATCTTAGTCGCCTTAACCTAACCCGGTTGTGCTACCAGGTACAGGGGACCTACAGATATACTAAATAATAATAATTCCGTGTGGTCGTAATGACCTGGTGACAGGGTTTCTATTGGCTGCGCATTCCGCCCCTGTCTTAGCCGCCTTAACCTAACCCGGTAGTGCTATCAGGTACGGGGGACCTACAGGTATACTAAATAATAATAATTCCGTGTGGTCGTAATGACCTGGTGACAGGGTTTCTATTGGCTGCGCATTCCGCCCCTGTCTTAGTCGCCTTAACCTAACCCGGTGGTGCTACCAGGTACAGGGGACCTACAGATATACTAAATAATAATAATTCCGTGTGATCGTAATGACCTGGTGACAGGGTTTCTATTGGCTGCGCATTCCGCCCCTGTCTTAGTCGCCTTAACCTAACCCGGTAGTGCTACCAGGTACAGGGGACCTACAGATATACTAAATAATAATAATTCCGTGTGGTCGTAATGACCTGGTGACAGGGTTTCTATTGGCTGAGCATTCCGCCCCTATCGTAGCCGCCTTAACCTAACCCGGTAGTGCTACCAGGTACAGGGGACCTACTGATATACTAAATAATATAATAATTCCGTGTGGTCGTAATGACCTGGTGACAGGGTTTCTATTGGCTGAGCATTCCGCCCCTGTCTTAGCCGCCTTAACCTAACCCGGTAGTGCTACCAGGTACAGGGGACCTACAGATATACTAAATAATAATAATTCCGTGTGGTCGTAATGACCTGGTGACAGGGTTTCTATTGGCTGCGCATTCCGCCCCTGTCTTAGCCGCCTTAACCTAACCCGGTAGTGCTACCAGGTACAGGGGACCTACAGATATACTAAATAATAATAATTCCGTGTGGTCGTAATGACCTGGTGAAAGGGTTTCTATTGGCTGCGCATTCCGCCCCTGTCTTAGCCGCCTTAACCTAACCCGGTAGTGCTACCAGGTACAGGGACCCTACAGATATACTAAATAATAATAATTCCGTGTGGTCGTAATGACCTGGTGACAGGGTTTCTATTGGCTGCGCATTCCGCCCCTTTCTTAGCCGCCTTAACCTAACCCGGTAGTGCTACCAGGTACAGGGGACCTACAGATATACTAAATAATAATAATTCCGTGTGGTCGTAATGACCTGGTGAAAGGGTTTCTATTGGCTGCGCATTCCGCCCCTGTCTTAGCCGCCTTAACCTAACCCGGTAGTGCTACCAGGTACAGGGGACCTACAGATATACTAAATAATAATAATTCCGTGTGGTCGTAATGACCTGGTGACAGGGTTTCTATTGGCTGTGCATTCCGCCCCTGTCTTAGCCGCCTTAACCTAACCCGGTAGTGCTACCAGGTACGGGGGACCTACAGTTTAACGTGGAATCTGAACCACGGAAGCGTTCTGGCGTACTTCACATTACACAGCAAGCTGTGCCGGAGGTGAAGGTCGGTTAAGGGTCTATGAAAATCCCCGCCGAGACAGGGATTCGAACCAGGGACCTTTCGAGCCTTACACGCCTTGAACAAACCAAACACACTTCTCACCGGCCTTCTGTCCTCCAATGACTCCCAACCCAGCTCCTTTATCATATCAGTTACTGATTGTGTTCTGCGGTAATTTCCACAGACAAATCTAGCAGCCCTCCTTTGCACCCCCTCCAACTCCTGTATTTGATACCCGTAATGAGGGCCCCATACTGCACCACCATACTCAACCAATGGTATGGCCAAAGTTTTGTAACCCAATTCCCTAACTTCCCTGGACTTTGAAACTTGTTCCTACCCCTGCCCAATTTATCTTACTATGAAAAGTTATGCCAACTTATTAACAGTTACTATCTTTTGCAAGCAACTCCTGCCCTACCCTATAATCATATGCCTAAGATCCGACTGTACGATTTGTATGTCCATCTGTTATTTGATGGAAATGCAGTTTTTGTGTATAATTATTAACAGCAGAATACGATTCTTCACGTTTGCCTATCAAAACATGGCCGCAATTATTTATAATTAAATTTTAAAGAAAATTCGAAAAATTTCGTTCACTTGTTCTTTTAAAAAAAATACAATTCATTTCAAAGAGAGACACGTAAAGAACTTAAATAGTATGGGTTACCTATTAAAAAGTGGCCGCAAGTATGGGTTGCCTGACGTACGATGTGACACGCTAACTCTCTCTCGCTTTTACATATCTTTAATAGCTGGAAATCCCTACTTGCAGCCAGTTCTTTAAGAGTGTCTCTTTGAAATTAATTATAATTTAAAAAAACAAGTGAACGAAATTTTTCTTTTTCTTTTTTTTTTTTTAAATTAAGAAAATTTAATTAAAATTCTAGCGGCCATATTTTGATAGGCACTCCGGCAGAATCGTATACTTAAACATTAAATTGTATTTCATGTCAAATAACAGATGGACGTAGAAATCACGGAGCTGGATCGAAGGCTAACAGAAAATATTTACCTTTTAACCAATGTACCTAATTAGGTGAATCATTTTGGCATTTATTTTCATGATTAATAAAACAGCTGGATATCCTATTTAGATAGTGTTGTAGCTGTTCACAGTCCTCTATTGTTTTAATCCGTTTCTGTAACATTATCTGATGTGGAAACAATGTAACTTCTGACTTGATCCCCATCAATACAATGGTTCATTACAATAATGGTCCCAAAACACAACCCTGAGGCACTCCTACATTTTAGCACTTTTGATATTGTATTACTCTTTACTTTCTTCCTTTTAAGAATTCCAAGTCAGTTTTAGGTCCACTCCAGTGGTTTCGGCGTTATGTCCGACTTACCGTTGTAGACGAGCGCGAAGAAGGCCTTCTTGACGAGCAGCTGGGTGTCGAAGACGACCAGCTTGGCGCTGGTGGGGATCAGGTCGTAGCACTTGTGGAACTTGAAGAACTTCACGAAGATCTGGCTCTCGTCCTCCTCTGCAACACACAAACAAGCGCGCCTCACATCCCTGTTCAGATCCACACTGCAACAGCTTGTTCCTAAGTCTGGGCACTGTGAACCTCAATCAACCTGGGGGCTGTGTACAGAGTCAAGCCATTGAACATCTTGCTGAAGCCTAAAGGAACACCGTCTCTCAACCTCTGTCTCAACCAGAGTACCAGTGAAATGTCAAAATTATTTAACGGACCACTGAATTATATAGGCCAATTTTTTTAAAGATTTAAGTCATATAGACCCTTTTAGAACAATGGACGATTGGCTGTAAATTGTCAGAAAAAACCTCACAACTCAACCAATGGCTTTACTGTGAATCGTATTCAGACAAACAGAGCGACATACAGAAATAAAGCTGGACACAAATTTTAAAAGCAGTTGATTTCTTTTCTGTAGAGCATTAACAGTGCCAAAAACTCTTTTTTTTTTTTTTTTGGAACTATCTTAAATGTACAGATTTTCTTATAGTTACAGTCTTACTATATTTATACACTAGGAGTTACCCAGTTCTTCGTTGTGCTTGCAAGTGTGTTACAGTATAAGAGTTTTCTTTAATAATAATAATATTACAACAGCCAACATTTATTTCAGTCTATAATAAAAAATCTATAATATTTAGGCTCTAAGCAAGTAAAATTATTTCCCGTTTGCAAATTGGTTTTATTTTGACGATATGTTGAATCGATCTTCTCTTTTAAAATAGAAACTTGCATAGATGAAAAATAATATAAGTTCATTAAGAATTGTTTTTAATTTCCTTTGCTTTCAGAGACGCCATTACTGATCTTGGACAGATTTATTTGCTACTCTGGAACTATTAGTTTATCAATTGCATTAATTTTCGCGATTTTGAACGGAACACATCACTGAATAAGATTTTTGATCTCTGAAAAGAAGTGTATTCCATATCTGTGAAAAAAGATGAATAAAGGTGGCAGTTCCGGCTGCAAAGTAGGAGCCTCTTTGGAGTCGGTAAAATGGGAATCGATAATGAAAATTCCAAAACGAACTATTCGTTTTACGATTCTTATTACTTTTGATTCGCTGATTATTTTAGTGTACGAAACTGAAGAAATAAATAATCCAAGTAAAAAAAAAAAAAAAAAAAACAGAATACAAGCACTATCCTAGTGTGCTCTTTTGTCAGTGTTTCTTAAAAGTATTGCTCATCTGAAATACAGAGTGATCTGTGCGCGTATTTCTCCTATTTAGAATTGGTTATAATTTCGTATTCCATTCCTCAGTATATACAGGGTGTTACAAAAAAAGGTATGGCCAAACTTTCAGGAAACATTCCTCACACACAAACAAAGAAAATATGTTATGTGGACATGTGTCCGGAAACGCTTACTTTCCATGTTAGAGCTCATTTTATTACTTCTCTTCAAATCACATTAAACATGGAATGGAAACACACAGCAACAGAACGTACCAGCGTGACTTCAAACACTTTGTTACAGGAAATGTTCAAAATGTCCTCCGTTAGCGAGGATACATGCATCCACGCTCCGTCGCATGGAATACCTGATGCGCTGATGCAGCCCTGGAGAATGGCGTATTGTATCACAGCCGTCCACAATATGAGCTCTAACATGGAAAGTAAGTGTTTCCGGACACATGTCCACATAACATATTTTCTTTGTTTGTGTGTGAGGAATGTTTCCTGAAAGTTTGGCTGTACCTTTTTGTAACACCCTGTATATATATATATATATGTGTGTGTGTGTGTGTGTGTGTGTGTGTGTGTGTGTGTGTGTGTGTGCTATTTCCAAATTGTGCGTTTGTTTTTGTATGATGCGATTTCAAACCTTCAGACACACGCAAATTGCTAACAGATTTATAATAGTGTACATTAACCTGTGTTGGAAAAGGGAGTACACTAATATCCTTTTTATATTTATGAAATGCTCTCGGTGGAATGCTCTTCTGGTGAAGATGACGACAGTGAATATGATCGCCGAAATATCGTGTGATAACCTTCCTTAACTCGGATAGACACCCGAGAGCATTTCATAAATTCTCAACGCTGAGACAAACTTCGTTGTTATGTGTCCTTTTTATATTTCCCAAAGGTCGTTTTGAATCCGGTGACCCCATTGGTGAGGACCAGTACCTGCAAGCAGCAGGGCAGCCAACTCCTCCTTCAGCAGCGGGTTCACCTCCTCGAACTCGTGGATCTGGTCTAGGCGGTAGACTTCGACCTCCTCCTCTATGGAGGGCAGAAGCGGGGTCTTGATGGCCGACGAGAAGAAATGCAGGTGGATCATCCACACGACCCCACAACTGACACCAAAACACTTGTCACATGTCGGGCGCCTGTACTGAGGCACTAACGAGTCGGCACAGTAGAAATCAAACCGTCAGAAGGCCTCACATAACGTAAGCTGTAGGACGTCCATCAGTGACACTGTGGCTTTGCTTCAACCCCACAACTGACACCAAAACACTTGTCACATGTCGGGCGCCTGTACTGAGGCACTACCGAGTCGGTACAGTAGAAATCAGACTGTCAGAAGGCCTCACTTAACGTGAACTCTAGGATGTCCATCAGGAACACAGTGGCTTTGCTTCTACCCCACAACTGACACCAAAACACTTGTCATAAGGCTGACGTCTGGCATATCACTTCAAACTGAGCCACAAGGCAACCAGGTGACCAGGCTAAATCTGCCAACAGATTGCAGAGGGTCACGCTCAATATAAAATCCAGATCGTCGGTCGTTACAATACTGTGACACTACGTGCACCCCACAATTGACTCCAAAGCTTGTCACATAGTGTTCGTTTGCGTCTCACTTTAAGATGAGCCACTAAGCAGCAATGCAGAACCTGTCATCAGATTGCAGATGCCCCCACTCAACGTCCACTCTAGAGCGTCCCTCATTACAACAATGCAGCGTCGTTTGAATCCCACATCTGACACCAAAAGAGTTGCCACACGGACATTCCTCACCGAATGTCAACCCACTATCAAACTGCAACGCTGTTGTCGAAGAAATTCACGATGTGAAAATACTAAAAAAATAAAAAGAAAGAATGATGAGATTGGACGGGAGAAGAGCACTTATCGGGAGAGATATGAAACAGAAATATGTAGACTCTAATGCTACTGCAAATAGAAACGCGGATAAGGGAAGAAATAGTTAATAGCTGGAGACGCCGATTTCTATGAGATTTCTAAAGAAGAAGCTGTTAGTAGAAACGAAAAAAAAATATCCTGGAAGGAAAATTTTCAGGCAACAGAGCGAGCGAACAAGAAAAAGAGAAAAACCAGTGAAGAGTGCAAGGACTATACTCAGTCTGAAACAGAATGCAGCGAAGATATCATAGAGGATAGGATATATGGAACGACAGCTTTTAAAATGATATAAGCCGAAGAAGGGGAGAGTTGAAAGTTCAGAAACAGGCTACGTGATGTAGTGTCGGGTAGGACCATTGGAAGTGGACAGGACTCTTGATAAAGAATCGGCCGTAGTCTTATGCAGGAATCGTGCAGCGGGAGTGATTGTCGGAAACAACGGATAGCCGTAATCGGATGACAGACCGAGAACCGAATGCAAGGCAAAGACATTACTGCCGATCCTTCACATGGCAACAGACTAGAATATCAAGGTGAATGTTGGCGAGGTAAAACATGACTGCCTGAAGGAAAGAACTTCTTGGGGTATTCTTCAGAATGGCGCCAAGAGAATTTAGATGGCAATGTAACTAGCCAGTTTTTGACAGTGACACTGCAATTTCTAACAGTATGTTGCAAAAAAAAAAACTGGTGGGCGTATTAGAGTGTTTACGCGCAGGAAGTAGGTACTTTTCAGTGTATTTTTATGTCTCTTTCGCATTTGAGTGGTCGAACGATGATACTATGTCGTATTAGTATGGTAAACAGGAACTTTGTCTAAGTTATTCTCATAAAAAAATGAAAATTATTAAGAATTTTAATGCATACTTAACTAGATTATTGCGTCTAGCCTTAGTCTGTATTCTGTGTTTAGAGCTTTTATGTCTGAGAACATCTGGGTCTAGTTTACTCCGCGATACAGTGGATGTATTGTTGCGCTGGTTTAGTCCAGTAGCAGTTCATACTGAAGGCGTGTGACGATATTATGATATTTATGCTATGCGGAATAGGAATCTTGATACAAACAATGCCGTTCTTTCACTAAATGTAGTTTGCCATGCGTTTCATGTGTTTAGGTGTGTCTGCATCGTTTGATTCTGTAGCGGAGATTGTGGTTAGGTTAAAATGGAAGCTAGACTAGAATATTCTAGTTACAGCATAGAGCACGAGGGATTTAGTTGCTATTAGTGATTGATAAGCTGTTTTCATGAGCACCATGTTAGTCACGACGTGTATCGCGACGTAAACTACTCCCAAACATCTTGCACAAAATTACCTGACAACCATTCTCACAGTTATTAAGGGAGCGTCCATAAACCACGTAGCTCCATTTGGCCTCCTGTGAACCCCCCCCCCCTCCTCCCATATAGCCCGACGTGGCTTTTGCCTATATCCCCCTCCCCTCCCCCCACCACCCCGCTTGTTCGCAGCTTTTTACCCTATTGATTCCAAAAGATATTTTGTGCTTGTCAGACTACCGTAAATTACATACAGAGGTAATTAAATGACTGAAATTAATATCCACAACCTGTTGTGTGTTCTGAACCTCATTTTAACTATGACAAAGAAGATGAATGTAAAGATACGTTGCTTGGCTCAGAAGCCCCTGCTCCCCCCTCCCCTTAGCCCAACGTAGTTTTCCAGCCACCCCCCCAACCCAACAGACCAATTCACGTAGTTTATGGACGCCCCCTAACTCGCTTCTTAGCCCGAAAAAAATGACGGGTTGAACGCATGTAACTAAATATACTGGTGCATGTCTCACTGTTTAACAATGGCGACTCCTCTGAATGTAAATATCATGACTGACGTCGTCGCGTGATTATCAACGTTGCGCATGCGCAGAACGTTGTGACGCATTACTTTGTGCTGTCCTGCAGCCCTCTACTTTGACGTAAACATCAGAAGCTATCCCATCCCAACTCTCACAGACCTCACCTCAACACAACTAAACGAAACACACACAGTATATCCATATTTATGTGCTATGTGCTGCAGCTATCTAGCGGTAACGCGAACATAGCCCGTGCAAAAATTTCGCGAGTGAAATGTTTACATAAGAATTGTACAGTAAAATACAAAAGTTACGCCAATAGAAAAAAATATCCGAAAAGCTTCTTTCTATAGAAAACACAGTTTATCAATACCTCTGTGATATGTGCTCTGCTAACGAGTGGTAACGCGATCAATCCTCATCGTTGTCAGCGAAGCCATGTGGCTTGACTCTGAACTGTCTCGTACAAGTGATTTTGATAGTTAATACCTTTGTCCTTTAGGCGCCGAATTAAAAAAAAAAAAAATACTTAATTTATAATGGTACACATCCGGAAACATTCATCATTAAAATGATACCTCATTTATCGATTTCGGTTAGGTATGAAAGGCGATATATTTTTCGTGATAAAAAGTTTTCAGAAATGATGATACTTTTGCCCTTTAAGGGTCGAATTCCGAAAAATACCTTTCTTGAAAGTGAAGGCCTTAAACTTTAAAATGATATCTCACTTATCGATTTTGGATAGGTATCAAGGGAGATAAATGGTTCGTGTCGAAACACACCTTTTAGGAATAGTATCCTTGATTAGGAATGGGTGTACTGCCGGAAACACCTCACTCCGGCAGGAAATTTTGGTAGTACCTACGCTGCATAAACAGGGATCATACAAACAAATACCTAAACAAACTTTAAGTGACAGGCCACGCTGGCGGCGGTAGCTTGAGTGACGTCACTCCGGACGGTTAGCGCGCTCTTCGGGAGCAGTTCCAGCCGTGACAGTCCTCTGAAGAAGGCCGCAAAATGATGTCCGAAACGTTAGGCTTCGAAAGTGACGCGGTTCAGTCCGGACAACCAAGAAAACATAGGCCTACTTTAAGTGTTGCCTGTCAGAAGGAAAACGGAGATCTATTGCTGCCGCTCCTCTGCTTTCGAAATTTTAAAACCTAATCTAAAAACATGTCATGTATTAGTACCTGTACATTCGAAGGCAAGATAAAAAGTTCACAATGCAAAATTGGAAGAAAATGCTATTTATTTTAAAATTTTACAACAAAACAATATCCTCCAAATGCCCTTCAGTAGTATGTAAAACACGCAGTACATAATTTTACAAGTTTTTATAATAAGATATCGTCTTTTGTGTCAAGTAAAAACGTCACACGTGCCAATTTGAAGTCTGCGAGTTATTCCGTTCCTGGTCCAGGGAGCTATGACAGAAAGCGGAGCCATAGAAACGCGAAAACAATAGGGCTTTGTTTTCCTTCGGCTTATGAACGCGAGAACAGGTCTATAGTTCCATCGGAGACTTTCCGTTCATATGCATTATTCCAAAAAGGCGTTTTTTTTTTTTTTTTTTTGACGAACCATCTCTCTCCTTTCATACGTAACGAAAATCATTTTAAAAACTAAGATCTGCGCTTTGGTAACATCATTAATCGTGAAAGAATGTAGACTTTCTCAGGGAGTCAGTTGCGTAAAATCTTCTCGAGCTTTCCGCCGGGATAGCGCGTCAGTAACAACACAAATCGACGTTTCGTAGCCTGCCTAGATAGCAGTACCACATATCCTAATTTTAGCAGGGACCATGATCCAATTATGGCTAGATATTTCAGTTGACATATTGTTGCTGCAAAATGAAATATTTCAGAGCCGACATGCTAGTCATTGCTGACGCTGATTATGAGTGATTTCATTACCGCTAGATAGAAACACCACATACCGAAATTTTCCCATGGACCATAATCGCATTATGGCTAGATATTTCAGTTGACATATTGTTGCCAAAAAATGAGATAGTTCAGTGCCACCCTGCTAGGCTTCGCTGCCGTCGATTAGGGGTTATTGCATTTCCGCTAGATAGCAGTACCACATACCGTAATTTAAGCATGTACCATGATCGAATTACCGCTATTATCGTTGTTACGAAATGAGTTAGCTCAGAGGCAAGTTGCTAGACTTTGCTGACGTCGATAAGGTGTGATCTCATTACCGCTAGATAGCAACGCCACATACCGAAATTGTCGCCCGGACCAAAATCGCATTATGACTAAATATTTCAGTTGACATATTGTTGCTACAAAATGAGATAGTTCAGAGCTGGCGCTGATTAGGAGCGATTGCATTACCGCTAGATAGCAGCACTATATATCACATGCATATTGATACACTGTGTGTGTTTTCTGGAGTAAGAGACGGGATGGGACTGATGACAAGGAACGGGAAGGAATTCAGCCATGGCCTTTTGTTGGAAGCATGCCGGCATTCGCGTGAACTGTGATCTTAGCCGTCTGGCAGAACACGCGTGCTGCATTTGTTTGGATTTCGGAGCGGCAATATAGCCAAGTCTGTGGTTGTATTCAATACAGCTTCGAGCAGAATGAGTCATAAACATACTGTATTGCGGCATAACAATCGAGGAAATAAGTTTTCGATAATTTAAGTTGCCTTCACCAGTGACGTCATTACTAGCCGGAAGTAACTAACCGCGTGTAACAAAAAACACCTACAATTCACGTAATAAGTTTCATATGTCGACAGTACCTGCAGCAATCACAGTGGCTTTCTTTACGTTTTCCCTGTTTTCTAACGTACTGCATTTTAGAAATCTGAAGAAGTAAACAACAAAAATTACGCAATTAGCAATAATATAAAGAGAATCCAAATAGTAGATCCAGATTTCGTCTTTCACGTGGTTTCCGGCAGAATACTTGGAATGTCTGAATTCCTTCCTATTCCTTGCTGTCCACCCTCTACCGCCTCTAATGACCTTGATGTCGGTGAGGCGTAAAGCCATAGGGCCAAAACTTCGAGTAAGGTGTTTATCTTTGACGTAGTGTCATATTTAGTGATTAAGTGTTCAGGTTAACAAAATATTGTTCATCTCTGATGTAGTATAATCTTTGCCAGGTATCTTGTTCAGGCTAGCAAAAAATTGTTTACCTATGATGCAGCTTGACGTTGGTTGAGTATCTGTTCAGGCTAAGGACTGTGTATCTTTGGCGGGCATCTGCTAAGGTTAACAAATAATGTTAATCTTTGATGTAGTATAATCTTAGTTGGATACCTGTGTTTGTCAGGTATCTGTTCAGGTTAAAAAAAAGTGTTTACGTTTGACGTAGTGTGACCTTGGGTTGATACCTGTTCATATTACAAAAGAGTGTGTATCTTTGACGGGTATTTGTCTAGGATAAAAAACGGCGTGACTTTGACGAAACAAAATCTTTGGTGGGTACCTGTTCAGGTTAAGAATGGACTGTATATCTTTGGCGGGTATCTGTTCAGATTAAAAAATCATGTTTGTGTTTGATGCAGTATGGCCTTGGGTGAATATCTGTTCATGTTAAGAAAGCACTATGTATATTTGGCGGATAACAAAAATATATTTATTTATCTTTGATTTGGTATGACCTAGGGTGCGTATCTTACCAGGTTGAAAAAGAAGTGTGCGTCTTCAGCGGGCATCTGTTCAGGTTATGAAAGGAATGTGCATCTTTGGCGGGTATCTGTTTAGGCTAAAAAACTGTGTTTATCTTTGATGTAGTATGGTCTTTGGTGGGTATCTGTTCAGATTAAGAAATTGGTGTATATCTTCGGCACGTATCTTCCTAGGTTAAAAAAAGGGTGTTTATCTTTGATGTAGTATAACCTTAGGAGGGTATCTGTTCAGTTTAAGAAATCTTTGATGCAGTGTTATCTTTGATGCCTATCTGTCGAAGTTACGTCCACCGGTCAGCTAGAGGCATAAGGCAAACCACAGCCTTTATGTTAGATCCTGTGACAACCCAACGCAAATAACTTCGGTGATACGTTAAAAAATAAATTAAAAAATCCCTAGCAAACGTTCCCTTATAGAATTGATTTCCCTGCAACAGTGGAAGCTTCTGGAGGTGCCCGGTGTATGAAGGGGAAGAGGGGGAAGAGGGGGGGGCGAGGAAGTCCTAGACACGGCCGCCAACACGACGACATACGATATCCCGATCCGCAGTTTACTGGCAGCCGCTGGGGATTTCAAGGTGGCAATGTTGGCAGCGGGCCTAAATGCACAATCGATGGAAAGCGAACGGAGCAGATGTTGGCAAAACGAAAATAAACCAAGAATCGCAGAAAGCGAGTGAATGGAGTGGGGGCTGTGAGGAAAGCGAATGATGTTTGTCTTCCATTAGTCCGGGAGCTCAATCTGGGTATGACGACAGCGCGGCCTAGGAATAAATACTTTACAGCTGTCGTCAAAGTCGCAGCCAACGTCTAGGTGTCAACACAACTTCGACATTCAGACCACAATCAGCTGCGGAACTGTGGGTAATCTAGCTGATCTTGCGGTACAATACAGGGTTATTCAAAAAGAAGGACCAGATTTTGCACTTTCATTTCTCGCAAACTATAAAAGATACAAATACGTTTCACGTATCTATGCATACAGGAAGGTTCAAAGTTTGTAATCCCCGCTTATTAGTTCCATTCGCTGCCGCCAAAGGCGCTGTAATCTGTTTACGTGGAAATGACGGCGCCACAGGGGGGAGTCGTTTTGTGTGCTTTAAGTCAGTGTTTGTCAACCTGTGGTCCAAGAAGACAGTTCAGGGGACCCGCAGACGGAATATTATAAATTCAGTTACTGTATTCGAACTGTATACGGCTATTATCGCATTTATAAGCTGATCCTTTAAAATCAACGAATATTTCAATAATAAGACAAACATCTTGAATTTGCAGAGTGAGGATAGAACAGCGTTGTTCCTATAACAGTCCATTCATTTCCAGTTTGCATCAAAGAGCGAAGTTATTCCAAAAACGGGTGAACATTCGAACGAGGCAATGCACGAACGGGTCCGAGGCAATCCACGAACGGGTCCGAGGCGAGCATACCAAAGTGTACCTGTAGCCGAGGCGCGGCAAACCGCCTCGGGCCATTCGCAGAAAGACCCGAGGCGGTTCGAACGCCATCCGTTCCGAGTCGGAACTTCGAAGAGAATTCGTGGTTGCGCCGCATGCTATGTGGACGGGTGTTTGCAGACGTGCGTCTGCCTCCCTGGTTCACGCTGCCGCGTTGGCACCCAGTCATCGTTTAAACACACGGTGCGTTGGAATGAAATAAAACCATTATCTCGTAATTTAGTTTAGCAGTTTATCGTTATTGTTTTTTCATTGTGTTCTGAGCATTTTTAATCATGAGTTGGGACAACGAAAAGATGCACTATTTTATTAAAGAATATATTGTAGAAGGACAATAAATTTTAATATGCATTAAAAAAATAGGATGCTTGGCGCGAAATAACAGTACTTATTGGAGAAAAGACTGGTCTTTTTTTTTTTTAAGTGAAGTATTCGAAGCTCGAGCGGAAGATAAAAAAAAAAAAAAATCGAGTTATTGACAGCGTGGGAACGGGCAAAGTTAGTCCATAACAGACAATATTTTAAACAATTTTTTATATATAAATGAAAAATATTACAAAGAATTTATTTTAAGGTCGAAACGGCATTTATTTTCTAAGTGATTCGCTTGGGAAAATCTAAAGTTCTTAGATGACGTAGTTGATTTTCGAGAAACATCAACCGTTAGGTGCAATTGAAGCACTAACCACTGTTACATCGACACCGCGCTCCATATCCACGCTCCAACTTCACAGCACTGCCAAATCGACAGAACAAACGAGCGGACAGATACCTGCCTCGTTCGATGCCTCGGCGAACTGCGTTCGTGTACAAACAGACTGTACATACGAGGCATCCGTTCTGCCTCACCTCGCCTGGGTCCCGTTCGTGCGTTGCCTCGAATGGACGGATACCTGCCACGTTCGATGCATCGGTGAACCGCGTTCGTGCAACCAAAGTGTACATATCCTCCGCCTCGCCTAGATCCAATTTGTGCGTTGCCTCGTACTGATGTGTGCCCGCCTCAAAACCAAGTATACTTACGAAGCATACGTTCTGCCTCACTTCACCTTGGTCCCATTTGCGCGCTGCCTCGTATTGATATGTACCCACCTCAAAACAAAGTGTACATACGAGGCATACGTTCCGCCTTGCCTCATCTCGGTTCTGTTTGTGAGTTGCCTTGTACTGTTGTGTACCCACCTCAAAATAGAGTGTATCTACGAGGCATATGTTCTGCCTCGCTTCGCCTCGTTCTGATGTGTACACGACTCAAAACGAAGTGTATATAAAAGAAATAAGTTCTGCTTCGCTTTGCCCGGGTTCCGTTCGTACGCTGCCTCGTTCTGATGTGTACACGCCTCAAAACAAAGTGTAGGCTATATACGAGACATACGTTCTGCCTTGCTTCACTTCGGTTCTGCATGTGCGCTGCCTGTGTGTACACGCCTCGAAACAAAGTGCACCTACGAGACATACGTTCTGCCTCGCTTCGCCTCGGACCCGTTCGTACGCTGCCTCATTCAGATGTGTACACGCCTCAAAACAAAGTGTATATACGAGACATACGTTCTGCCTTGCTTCACTTCGGTTCTGCATGTGCGCTGCCTGTGTGTACACGCCTCGAAACAAAGTGCACCTACGAGACATACGTTCTGCCTCGCTTCGCCTCGGACCCGTTCGTACGCTGCCTCGTTCAGATGTGTACACGCCTCAAAACAAAGTGTACACACTATACGAGGCGAGGCATACGTTCTGCCTTGCTTCACTTCGGTTCTGCATGTGCGCTGCCTGTGTGTACACGCCTCGAAACAAAGTGCACCTACGAGACATACGTTCTGCCTCGCTTCGCCTCGGACCCGTTCGTACGCTGCCTCGTTCTGATGTGTACACGCCTCAAAACAAAGTGTAGGCTATATACGAGACATACGTTCTGCCTTGCTTCACTTCGGTTCTGCATGTGCGCTGCCTGTGTGTACACGCCTCGAAACAAAGTGCACCTACGAGACATACGTTCTGCCTCGCTTCGCCTCGGACCCGTTCGTACGCTGCCTCGTTCTGATGTGTACACGCCTCAAAACAAAGTGTATATACGAGACATACGTTCTTCCTAGTTTCACCTCGGTTCTGCTTGTCCGCTGCCTCGTTCTGATGTGCACTCGTCTAAAACAAAGTGTACATACGAGGCATACGTTCTGCCTCACTTCACCTTGGTCCCGTTCGCGCACTGCCTCGTTCTGATGTGTACACGCCTCAAAACAAAGTGTATATACGAGACATACGTTCTTCCTAGTTTCACCTCGGTTCTGCTTGTCCGCTGCCTCGTTCTGATGTGCACTCGTCTAAAACAAAGTGTACATACGAGGCATACGTTCTGCCTCACTTCACCTTGGTCCCGTTCGCGCGCTGCCTCGTTCTGATGTGTACACGCCTCAAAACAAAGTGTATATACGAGACATACGTTCTTCCTAGTTTCACCTCGGTTCTGCTTGTCCGCTGCCTCGTTCTGATGTGCACTCGTCTAAAACAAAGTGTACATACGAGGCATACGTTCTGCCTCGCTTCGCCTCGGACCCGTTCGTACGCTGCCTCGTTCTGATGTGTACACGCCTCAAAACAAAGTGTATATACGAGACATACGTTCTTCCTAGTTTCATCTCGGTTCTGCTTGTCCGCTGCCTCGTTCTGATGTGCACTCGTCTAAAACAAAGTGTACATACGAGGCATACGTTCTGCCTCGCTTCGCCTCGGACCCGTTCGTACGCTGCCTCGTTCTGATGTGTACACGACTAAAACGAAGTGTACATACGAGGCATACGTTCTGCCTCGCTTCGCCTCGGACCCGTTCGTACGCTGCCTCGTTCTGATGTGTACACGACTCAAAACGAAGTGTATATAAGAGAAATAAGTTCTGCTTCGCTTCGCCTCGGTCCCATTCGTGCGTTGCCTCGTTCTGATGTGTACCCGCCTAAAACAAAGTGTACATACGAGGCATACGTTCTGCCTCGCATTGCCTCGGTCCTGTTCGTACGCTGCCTCGTCCTGATGTGTATCCACCTAATACATTCAAAGTAAATCACCGTTTTCTGATGGTCTTGTAGTATGTGTGAAGGACCTTGGATATGTTAGAGTTGCTAACATAAGTGCAGTGAAGTAAACAATGAAAGGAGCATGGACTACCGTCTTTTATTATATCTTGTTCATGTAGGTTAGTGGTTTTGTGTAGCAAACAGCCCATATTAACGTTAGTATTCATTTGGTTATTAAATATTAAGTGTATGGTCAATAGGTAATTAGATTTAAAACAGTTCACTTCCAGTTTCAAAACAGTGTTTACACAGGAATTCGAAACATGCTTGTAGACTTATGTCATAGTGGCACAATAAAATATGCTAGCGATGTTAATAACGTAAAAAAAATTATTAGGCGCATATAAATTAGTAATACGCAGCATAATTTGACCGTATGTGTCTTTAACACAAACATAAATATTACTGAATCGACGAACTCGCTAAAAAGCCACGTACAGGTGTCAATACGAAAAAAACAGGCTCTGGTAAATACAATCGTGCATTTTTAAGCGTCAGACTTTGTGCTTTATTAACGGACATAACGGTTACTTTAATTGGGAATTGTTTTCTTATCATTCGGAAAGGCATTGTTGGATCAGAAAGTGTGAGGTTAATGCGAGGTATCAGCATAGTTTTATCGGAGTAAATGAACTTATCACTGATGATGTACTCGTCTAAGTGAATTACCACTAATCTTACACCATTAATTAATTAAAATATCTAATGACGATTCTAAAAAATAAAGGTATTGATTGGAAGGAAAGAAAGCTAATAAGTAAATTATACACCGAACAAGGAGTGAGAGTGGGGAATGATCTTACGGAAGAGGGAAAGATTGGAAGAGGTGTAAGACAGGGATGTTGTTTGTCAGCCATATTATGTAATATATATTTGGAGGAAATTATGAAAAGAAGTTTAAGAGGTAAAGGAGGTGTACTCATGGGTGGATGTAGGATTAGCTGCATAAGGTTTGCTGATGACATGGTTTTACTGGCAGAAAGTGCCAAGATACTCAGAAGAATGTTAGAGTCTTTAGACCAGTGTTTCCCAACCCTTTTTGGGTCATGTCCCACTTAACATTTTTTTGCCCCCCATACATAATTTTTAATAAAAAAATTATTTGTTATTAAAGAAACTAATATAGGATGGTTTTTGAAAGAAAACACATTAATATTATCATAAAACACAGTAAGTAAAATTAAAAAACATATAATGAAATACTAAAATTCAAATTCAAAAGATTTATAATAAACATTTATTATGGCAATTTAGTGTGATCCTTTTAAGAATTTGCTTTTTTGCTATATTTTGTAACCATATCTGGCATTGCGTTTAAATAACCAGAAGAGAAAGCGGAAAAGTCGCATCAAGTCAATTTCTAAATTGCCCCCCTAAAAAAAAACAAATTGCCCCCCTGTGGGGCGTGCGCCCCAGGTTGGGAAACACTGCTTTAGACAAAGGGTGTGAGGAATTCTGAATGAGAGTCAATAGGACTAAAACTAAATGTATGATGGTGGGAAAGAATAAGAAAGAAATGATGATAACGCTGCAAGGAGAAATAATTGATCAAGTGGAGTCTTTTAAATATCTCGGGAGTATTGTGAGTGGTGATTTGAGCTGCAAGAAGGAGGTGAAAAATAGAATAGCAATGGAAAAGGAAGCTTTCAACAGAAAGAAAAATTTACTATGTGGAAGGCTGGACAAAACCCTGAGGAAAAAAATAGCTAAATGTTTTGTATGGAGCGTAGGACTGTATGGAGCAGAAACATGGACGCTACGCAAAGAAGATCTAAAGAGGTTGGAAGCTTTTGAAATGTGGGTATGGAGGAGGACGGAGAAAGTAAGTTTGGAGGACAAAGTAAGGAATGAGGAAGTGCTGAAACGAATGGGAGAGAAAAGGTCACTCATAAAGACAATAAGAAACAGAAGAAAGGACTGTATTGGGCATGTACTGAAGAACGAAAGTTTGCTTAAGACTGCTCTGGAGGGGACTGTAAACGGACAGAAGAGAAGAGGTCGGCGAAGGATGAAAATGATGGATGATATAATGATAAACGGGAGATATACAGGGTGTTACAAAAACGTACGGCCAAACTTTCAGGAAACATTCCTCACACACAAACAAAGAAAATACGTTATGTGGACATGTGTCCGGAAACGCTTACTTTCCATGTTAGAGCTCATATTGTGGACGGCTGTGATACAATACGCCATTCTCCAGGGCTGCATCAGCGCATCAGGGATTCCATGCGACGGAGGGTGGATGCTTGTATCCTCGCTAACGGAGGACATTTTGAACATTTCCTGTAACAAAGTGTTTGAAGTCACGCTGGTACGTTCTGTTGCTGTGTGTTTCCATTCCATGTTTAATGTGATTTGAAGAGAAGTAATAAAATGAGCTCTAACATGGAAAGTAAGCGTTTCCGGACACATGTCCACATAACATATTTTCTTTGTTTGTGTGTGAGGAATGTTTCCTGAAAGTTTGGCCGTGCCTTTTTGTAACACCCTGTATAGAAACTAATAGAATGGCGGAACAGAGGGAGACGTGGAGGGCTGTCACTGTGCGTGGACCTGCTTTGTAGCAGAGAACCCTTCATGATGATTTAACGAAATAATAGCATTTTTCTTTAAAAGAGAAATTTATGAGGTGATAAACTGGACGACCTTGAAAATGGCATTAGCGATTTGGGTGAAATTTCAACGAAACTCTACGCAAAATCTTGCATATTGAAAGGAAATAGGAAGATGTTGAGCAGGTATTGTTATCATTGACAACCCCAGAAGATGGACCTGGAACCTCATAGCTACAGATTACTTTGCAGACGTTGCGTGTTGCAGAATTATACGTGTATCTGGGAACGAAAGAAGAACCAAAGAGCTCAACATCTCCAAAGTCTTGCAGATCTCGGAGAAAATTTAGAGAAATTGGCGACGGAAGATTGAGGACAGAAGACCATTAGGAAGTGGATGGATCAAGTGAAGACCTTCACTATCTTACCTCTTGACCTGCCAGGAAGACAACGCTTCGTCAAGAATGTCACCAGTTTGGCGAGAAATCCAACGGCGAGGCGACGATCTCAGATGACTTGGACGCTTGATGACGGTCGACGCAGGAGGACAAGTGGCAAGTTGCAGCGTAATCCACCTGTCTTGGCTGATCCCCTTACCACCTCTCGTGGTGTGCACACTGCCCGCTCTAGCCACTCACTGGCGTCTGCACAGCTGGCGGTTATTTCTGCCGCGCCAGAATAGTCCAACCGCAAGGTCGGCGCCCATCACCACGACGTAGACGCCGCCGCATAGCACAACCACTGACGGCTTGCACAGCCCTTCCACAACTCAAGCTCGTCTCGGGCCGTATACACGAATGGAGTCTGGGAAAAATACTCTCTACGAGACTCAAATCTATCTGCTTTTTTTTTATTTAATTTACTTGCAATGCAGCACAGGCTCCGGTAGCAATTTCCCTACACACCCATCTTCCCCCTATCCTGCACCCGTCCAAATTTGCCCTCTACAAATTTTATCTTTAAATTCCTTCAAAGTTTTCGGTAAATTATTCATCATTTCTCTTAGTAACTCATTCCAATCCCTGACACCCTGACCTAAAAAAGAGAATCTTCCCACACCCTTGTGCCTGAAATCGAGTGCCAGCTTGTGGTCATGGTCATCTTTTCCCTTCAATGTACTACTTTTCATACCTATTGCAAAATCTTTCCATGCCTCATCGCCAGTATATGCCCTGTACACTCCCATGACCCTCCTCATCCTCCTCCTGTCTTGCAATGAATCCCATTCCAGCTCCTTTACCATATCCGTCACTGATTGCATTCTGCGATAATTTCCAGAAACAAATCTAGCAGCCCTTTTTTGCACCCTCTCCAACTCCTTTGTATTATATACTTTTATATTAAAACATGATTCAGTGTTTGACATGAGTCATAGTGACTGTGGGCTCTATCATAGCTGCCTGCATCAAAGTATCGTCAAGGTCTCAAAAAAAAATCTCACAACCGGGGGGTGGGGGGTCCAGATTTCCGGAAAAAATATCTCACGTAACTAATGAATGCCCCCTTAGATGAAATACTCTAATGTAGTAAAGTGTGCTTTAAATTTTTTGATATGTTTTCATTTGTTTACGATAATAACTCGGAGAGATTTCTTAGTTACTCGACGTTTGCAATAAAGATAGTATTGTTTGTCCACTCACGTGCGAGAGAAACATCGAACAATAAACAGAAAAAATACTTAGAAATTTCACACTGACGGCACGAATCGGTCGTCATTAGTGATGTGCCGGATCGTTAAAAATGTATATCCGCGGATACGGATACAGATAGGCCGGTTACACATTGGGCGGTTTCGTCCGCTCCGGAAATTTCTCCGTCGCCGCCTATAGAATTTGAGGTGTTTACACATTGAGCGGTACAACTACCGCTGCCATTTCAGCGGTGAAACTTCCACTGCTAAGAAGAGCAGGAAAAAGGTGACGTGGTCGGGCGTCAGTACCTTGCTTTGGGTGACTTGAGTTTCTTCTTGTGAAATTAGATGTTAATTTAGTTAATTTGGTGTTTATTATTTCGTAGTTAGGTTTTAAATTTTTTATTTTAACGGTTCCGTCGCATAGAAATAAGAAAAGAAAAAACCAAAGGACAACAGAATATATGAGGAACGATAACAGCAAATTTTTCAATTAATTTGGGATGTTTATATCGAGAGTTGCTTGCGAAACTAAAGTATGTCATTCAAAAGAGAAATACAGTTGATGAATTGTATTCAAAGTGTGGAAATGCTGGTAATCACCTTGAAGTAAGCAGATTTCTCATGGACCTACTAAAGATAAACATTTAATTTTATATAATTCCAATCCCCTATATTTATTTTATGTTAATTAGGGTGAAAACTCCTTTAGGTGAATATGAATAGGTGCACAAGAAAACTTTGAAAAATACACTATGCCATATAATGACTAAGTCTTTCATTTATTTGTAACTAATACATATACTTCACTGTGTAATCGACTCATCATTGTTGAGTTTACTCTACATTGCTTTTATTCTTACAAGCACAAACGACTAGTTAAACATTTTTGCTCAAGTTGTAATATGTTGAGTGTTTTAAAAATTATTACTTTACAAAGAAAAATCGAAAGTAAATGGCGAAGATGATGCCGAATTTACTAAACAGCTTGTCTCACTGTATTCGTCAATGCTGTGTTAAAAAAGAAATTTCGAATGTTGAAAGTGATCCTTGACAAATGTCTAAGATATAAGGACACAGTTATTTACTATTAATCGTCAAAATCTTTCTATAAAATGTGATTCAATATTTTTCAAGTTGAAGTGTAAAAATTTATGTAAATACTATCCAAGGCATTTTTCCTAATTTTCCATTTCGTCAAAATCATTCCACTTTCAAGTCACACTTCTTTCCAAGCGTTCCTGGTAGCGTCCCAATCTTTAAAAGAAACCACTGTTTTACCTCTTAAAACTGGTCTAGCTTCCACTAACGAAATGAGAAGATCATTATCTATCACCACTTAACTCATTTTACGATTTTTAAATTGAAAAAATGATAACTTTACACAGACTGAAAACGCACAAGCGGTTAGAATCCGCCGAGTGTGCAAGCGCCCATCTGGCCACATGGGCCACTGTCTGGACTGGGGCGGTCAAACAACCGTCGAATGTAGTGGCAGCGCGCGGCGGCATACCTGCCGTCGACGGCAGCGCTGCCGCGGGTTATCCCCTCCGCCCAGTGTGTAAGCTCCCATTTGATCCCTTGCGCCACTACCTGAAGGGCGGCGACGGAGAAATTTCCGGAGCGGACGAAACCGCCCAATGTGTAACCGGCCATACGGATCATTATTGTCTAGATCCGCGAATACGGATACGGATACGGATCTCAACTTGGACCGACACAGTGAAAAAGTCGTCAACTACGATCTATTATCGACGAACGTCCAGCTTACGCGACGTGTTTTGACCCTGAACTGTGCGAGTTTATGTTTATATTTTAAGATGACATAGGATTGCGTAGATTATATACGTTTCTGTTTTTTGGGAAGTTCTAAGTTAAATTAAAATAAATACAAACTCTGTGAAGGAATGTATTCCAGTGAATGTACAACTATCTTAAAAATTCATCTTCAGACGAAACACCCACAAAAATATCAGTTATTCTTAAAAGAAGACTCCGCTAAGAAGTTTGGCGGCGAACACATTCAGCAGGGAACGTCTTTAAAAACGGTAAAAAGAGAATTTAGAAAAAACATTTTTTTTACGAATACATAGAAAAAGTCAAAATGTGGGATAGTAAAAAATAAAAATTATTTAAAACTATTTAATTGCAGAAATGATAGCTTTTTCTGGAGTACCTTCTGGGTTCCGACGATTGCTGGTTAATGTTATTGCAAATTATGTTCTACAAGGCAGGAAATATTTTACGGAATTTATCTGCAGCGAACTTTAAGATCGAAAATAAAGACGTGTTAAAGGATTTTTAGATAATTTCCTTCACATCCTATTTCTGGTAGGCTTTTTGGTAAGGTGTTTCATTGGTATCCAGAACATTACAAAAGATTTTATAAGGGAAAATATCGTTTTAAAAGCGGAGATACTTGAAGAACGCCAAACGGGAGATTACATTTCGGAAATATTTCAAAATATGTTTGAAGGGTGGGGAATCCCAAACTGAATGTGCACTGCGTGGTAAGGGATGGTTAAAAAAACTGTTAACAATAACAGTACAAAATTTGGAGGTCTATGACACATGGGTCGCACATATTTATCATCCATCAACTGTAACAAGCGTTCCAGTTTTTCAGTGCAGCAGGAATAATTTATGATGCTCATCGTAATAGACTTTTGAGTGACAAAACTGCCAATTTATTCTTTTTGAAGTACAATTTACCAAACTTAATGTTAAATATAAGATTTATTTTTCTTAAGTTTCTGTAAAAGTGATTATTTTATCTGATGTAATCACTTAGCAGTACCTTAAACATAATTTCAACTAGCAAATCACAAAGATTAGAGGCCTGATCTCACTATAAAGATAGTTAAAATAATACCTTAAAACTTACTACAGTGGTAAGGTACCAGTTACCTTTGGTAAACTAGTAAAATAAATGTAAGAACGAAGACTTTTCCGGCTTACGACTGCAATGAAGTGTTCACGGGTGTACCGCCGGATTGTGCTGTGAAACCACGATATTTTGACGACTAGCTGCGCCATCTTCACAAATAGGGTATCTATGGGTCAGCCGACCTGCGCAGACGTCTCGACACCTGAAGAAGATGGCGGAGCTAGTCGTCGAAATATCGTGTTTTCACAACACCATCCGGCGGTACACCCGTGAAGACTTCATTGCAGTAAAATATATGTTTAAATAATTAATTTTTTACAATATAAATGTGCCAGATATGAAATTTTGAGAAACATGAAGTAATTGGAATTGAAGTTAATAGTATTTCATTGCTAGATATCTTTAAAAATTTATATACGTGCTTAGTGAAATTATTTACGAAAGATACGTTAAAGATCCGCTAAAAAATTAACGGATACAGATCTTTTTTCCCCCTCGGATATCCGCGGATACGGATACGGATATCCGGCACATCACTAATCCTTAGTGCCAAGTCATTATTTTTTTTTTTGCTGTCGTCAGTCTTTAGACTGGTTTGATGCAATCCTCCATCCCCTCCTATCTTGTGCTAACCTTTTCGTTTCTACATACCCCTTACAACCCACGTCCTCAATTATCTGCTTCATATATTCTAATCTCTGTCTACCTCTACAGTTCTTACCTTCAACTGTTCCCTCCACTAACAAATTAACCAATCCAGCATGTCTCAAAATATGACCTACCAGCCTGTCTCTTCTTTCTGTAAGCTTCTTCCATAAACTTCTTTTCTCACCCATCATTTCCAAAACTCGTTCATTTCTTACTTTGTCTGTCCACCTAATTTTTAGCATTCTTCTGTAGCACCACATTTCAAATGCTTCAAGTTTCTTTCTTTCCGGTATTCCTAAAGTCCATGTTTCGCTACCGTAAAGTGCTGTGCTCCACACATAGAATTTTAAAAAGTTCTTTCTAATTCCTAGATCAATATTTGAAACTAAAAGGTTTCTCTTTTTCATGAAGGCTCTTTTTGCTAGTGCTATTCTGCTTTTAACATCATTCCTGCTTCGGCCATCGGTTGTAATTTTGCTTCCCAAGTAACAGAATTCACTTACATCTCCTATTGCATCAGATCCTATTTTTATATTTAATCTACTAGTATTGGTATCATTTCTGTAACATTTCATCACTTTTGTTTTGCTTTGATTTATATTCAGTCCAAAATCTTCCTTCAGTATTTTGTTCATGCCATTCAATAACTTCTCAATATCCTCATCCCTCTCTGCTAATAAGACAATGTCATCAGCAAATCGTAGCATACTGATTTTTTCTCCCTGAAAACTTATGCCGCATGGAAATTTTTCTTTAACTTTCTTCATTGCTTCTTCTACATACAAGTTGAATATTAACGGGGATAGACTACAACCTTGTCTCACACCCTTTTTAACCGATGCAGGTCTTTCGTGATTCCCTACTTTTATTACTTTAGACCTGACTTCTTTAAAATTTTGAACATCTTGTCGCACCTATCATTATCAAAAGCTTTTTCTAAATCAACAAATGCCATAAAAGTATCTTTGTTTTTCTTGATCCGCCCTTCAAGTATTAATCTTAAAGAGAGAATTGCTTCCCTTGTACCGCGATTTTTCCTAAACCCAAACTGATCTTCACCTACTATCTCTTCTACTACCCTTTCCATCCTTCTGTATATTCTACATCTACATCTACATATATAGTCTGCAATTCACAAAATTGTGGGTGGTAGAGGGTGCTCAGCACCAAAGCTAATCTCTTTGTTGTGCATTCCAATCCCTAATGGTACGAGGGAAAAAAGAATTCATATAAGAATCAGTCCGGCACCTTATTTCTCTAATTTTATCTTTCCTGTCCTTCCGACTCAAATAGGTTGGTGTAAGAAGTATTTCACTACACTCGTGAGTGAAAGTGGGAGTACGCATGTTTACCAATAAGTTTAAACGAAACGTGCGTCGTCTATCTACCAGAGACTCCCAACCTAATCTACTAATCAGTTCTGTGACGCTTTCATAAGGACTGTAGCAAGCGGTCACGAATCGAGCGGCTCTTCTCTGTACTTTCTCTATACTTTCGATCAATCCCTTACGAAACGGGTCCCAAATGGCACAACAATAATCCAAATGTGGACGCACAAGAGATTTGTACGCTATATTATTCTAGTCAGTAATTTTGAAGCATGTGATGTTAGACTAATGGTGCGATAATTCTCACATTTGTCGGCTTGTGCTTTCTTTGGAAGTGTGAAGATGATATCATATCTCTGTGTAAAACACCTACAAAACCCATTTCAGTGATTGACTGGTAAGTTTACCGTTCTGTTTTCCTGCTCCCGGTCTTCCATATTTTCATACATTTGGGTGCAGTAAAACATAATGATTAAGCTACCAATCAACCACTAAAATCGGGCCTGCACGTGGATTACATCAAAATGCGACTTGGCAGA
>JARYHS010002448.1:0-24992 GCA_031002005.1 Vandiemenella viatica
GTTTCGGATTCCACTTTATACTGTAAGTCCCCTCTAGAGCCATCAACCCTAATTGTAGCATTGATGAACACACATCCACATCAAATTCAAGCCAGAAAAAAGGCTTAACGTGGTCCTAGTTGGCCCAAACTTTTGGACTAAGTGTAAACCAAAGCATGACAAAAGTGATAAAATGTAGCAGAAATGATACCAATCACAGTAGATTAAATATAAAAATAGTATCAGATGTGATAACAGAAGTTAGTGAGTTTTGCTACTTAGAAAGTAAAATTACAACCGATGGCCGAAGCACGAATGATAGTAAAAGCAGAATAGCAGTAGCGAAAAGAGCTCCCATGAAAAAGATGAGTCTTTTAGTTTAAAATATTGATCTAGGACTTAGAAATAAATTTATAAAACTCTCTCTGTGTGGAACATTGCAGTTTATGCCAGCGAATCATTGACTTTAGGAAAACCAGACAAAAGGAAATTAAAGCATTTGAAATGTGGTGCTATAGAAGGATGATAAAAATTAAATGGACGGATAAAGTACGAAACGGACGAGTTTTGGAAATGATGAGCGAGGAAAAAAGTTTGTGGAAGAGTCTTACGGAAAGAAGAGACAGGATGGTAGATCATATTTTGAGACATGCAGGATTGGTTAATTTGTTAGTGGAGGGAACAGTCGAAGGTAAGAACTGCTGAGGAAGACAGAAATTAGAATATATGAAGCAGATAATTGAGGACGTGGGTTGTAATGAGTATGTTGAGATGAAAAGGCTGGCGCAAGACAGGAAGGAATGGCGGTTTGCATCAAACAAGTCGAGAGAATGATGACAGTAAAAAAAAAAGTTATATATAGAGGCAAACAAAACATGGAGATACGAAGCTTTTGAAGCAAACTAGGTAAAAGAAGCAAGTAAAAACATTACCGAAGGTATTTTCAACATTTGCATGTACGAGTAAGTGTAGAATCTTCGGGACTAGTGTCACTAGTGTCTAAGCCCGTTCAAAAATTTTGGTTTGAACGCAGAGTTCTGGCAATTAATTTCTTCGCCTTTACTATGACAGTGACATAGAATGTAGCAGAAACAACAAATTCGAAAGTACCTTTTGTGCCCGTCAAAAACAGGGTAAACCTGGTGTACTGCAGTTAATTTCCTCGTAGTTGCATAACTAAATACAACTGTAATTAAATAACGCTCATAACCTTAAAATAATGAAATATGGTGCACATTTCTTAGTTTACTGTAACAGCGACATCTCAGGACAGAGTAAGAAAACATATAAATCGACTAATATAAATAAACAAAAAATAACTAATAGTTAATATGCAAATTTAAAAGCAATAACTAATTTGTTTTCAGAGTAATGAAACGTCACTTCTTTGCTGTTCCTTAACTGAATATAACTTTTACTAAGTAGCACCCATAACCTTACTTTTGCAGTAACATCTCTGACCGCAAATAGTCCGGTAACTAAGGCTGAGTGCGTCATGTCAGCGTTACGGACACGATGACACAGCGACCAACGTAGCCTTTTATACAGATACAGTTTGAGAATGGCAAAAAAAAAAACAAAAAAAATTCTCCGAATTAAAGTACAAACTTGATATTACACATTCTGAAATCACGCGTTTAGTATAAAGAATCCACTTTTCCAAGTGTCGGACATCGCCAAATTTATGTCAACTCGTTATTCAGAACATATACGGTTGAATAAAATGAATGTGGATAAGTAATGAAAGTTGACCGTAGGGAATTGCTAGCTACAAGCGCTGCCTGCACGAGACGAGGATGGATCAACTTTGTGAATTGAGTCGTAACGACCACTCTCTTACGATCAGACGAAGAGAACCAAGGAACATATCGAATGACCTCATTTTCTGCGCGCCACAGTGCCTCAAACTACGATTTATACAACTGACGAGCAAGGGAACCAAATTTCCTCAAAGTACGTTACAGAGATTTGTTTTTGTGATGTAATCTTTGCCGACAGGGCAAGAATTAAAGCATTCAGCATGAAGAAATATTTACCTACACATCAATGTCTAACAAAGGATAACAGTGGTACGGTACAGTCCAAGATGGATTACATTTTTTTAATACCTTTTAAAAGTAGTAGAGAAACTACTTACTGAAATGAAAGAATGGTTATATTTCAGTATATACCAAAAATAATCTTAACGTGAATTAAACTATTCGTTAAAGAAGCGTCCACACAAGGTAATCCTAGAAAGGAGCAGCTTACAGTTTTAGCCTGACTATCTCAACACAACTAACTTGATTTGCTACAAATCGGCAAGTCACTACTTATGAGTTCAGTATTGGTCCTCGATGGCTTTACTACACATAATGTGCAATTCATAATTTAGAAAGAAGATTTTCGGTTAAGACACTTATAAAATAACACAAATATTAATCTGCATTAAGATTTGCAATAGAAGAATCAATGTTGAAACTACTGATGTTATATCGTAGTCAAATGCATGTGACATTCTTTTATGATAAGTAAATAATTTCCGAATATAACAGAAAACCACGCACACTGGCACGTACGCGTGTGGAAACTATGAACGCTCAGGCTTGTATTACCTTCTTGCACTTTGAACGGAAGAAGCGCCAAAGGGAGTGATTCAGAGCTTCCGGAGTGTCGGCAAGTGTCAACTCACAGTGATGTCACAAGTGACAGCGTCTCCGGATGCCTGGAAATAGCAACATCTTTTTCTTTTGCCTTTCCGCCTCGTAAACTTCGATGTAATTAGAGATGGGAAATAAATGAAGGCAAGGAACTTGGTCGGTCGGCGGACGTCGCACGGAAGTTATCGCCGGCCCGGGACGGGCCAGCCCGGACCCGAACACCGGACTCCGAAGCCTCACCACTGCCTCGCTCTCCGCTCTGCTCTAACACTGTAAGCATCTGTATCTTTAGCTACTGGGCCATAGTACTGTTCCATTGTATATAGCCGAGACTATGTATCTCCCTTATTGTTCCTTTCTATGAAAGGGTTGTAAATATGCTTCTGTATCTTCAACCACTGTTTTATTAGTAGCAGTAATACAAGCATGCACGCCCGCGCTATAGACCATAACAGTGATTAGCTCCCTCCGAGTAGTCAAGCTACTCGACTAAATGTTCCCACAAGTACCTGCCCTTTGTTCCAAGCCGCTCGGGGGAAGGTAGATACTCCTTAATACCATTGGAAGTTAGCTAAGCGCTTCTGGTACAGTCTGTGGACGCGTCTCCATGAATTGTAAGAGAACAGGAACGCGACAGGCGAAATATTCCGTGGCCTATTGAAGGATTAGAGTGATTTCGGGAAACAATGGGAAGCAGAAATTTGGATGGCCAAATAGAGATTCGAACCTGCGTCCTCCTGGATGCAAGGTCAGAGCGTTACCGTCCATCCACCACGCTCGGTAGATAGCAGCAACGCGTATGTGGAGATGTGATAGGCCCAGTGGGAGACACAGAAGCCATTCAAACGAAGCCGATTCGCAGTGTGCACCCAGCTTCCGCCCGCCCTCCCAGGCTGAACAGGTAGGTTGTCTGTTGGCTTCCTCAACTCCCAGTCAAGGATCTATTATCAGTTTCGTGTAAGGGATAAATCTCTCCCGCTTTGATTCCATTACATATTCCAGTAATCCTAAATTCTAAAGGATATTCATATTTCCAAATCGACCGAGAATGTTTTTATTGTTACGTCATAATAACCGAACATGGTTCATATTTTTGTGAATATAAATAACCGATCATCAGATTAGATACTGAAATTGTCATTAAAATTCTCTATTTGCACAAATCATGATCACAGAATTTTGTAAAAAAACATGAATGCGTAAATTCCCCACAAAAAGAAGTCATATGTAAATATTTGCTGCTTGAGATGACATAACAGTCTCCAACGTAAGGCTAGATTATTCTACCGTAACTTCATTTTAACTGAGGTTAGTGACGAATATTACTAGTTAGAGTTGTATTACACGCTAGTGCTTTGAGCTAGCCTAACATGAGTCGAGTTTATACAATGTACATGATTTTTTACAGAATTCTGTGTTTATTTATTATCATTATTTACGCAAAATTTGTAGTTTCCCAAAATTACATTTTACTACTAAGTGTGTCATTACATCTGTCTAATCAGTAGTCCTCCTTGATATCTATGATTTAAGCAAATATTACTGCCGTCGTTCCAGATACTTCATGCATTGTATCTCAAGGTGGTGACGTTACGTTGATGCTACTCCATTTTGAATAGGGGGTTGTGGTGCAACTATTCACAAATTCTATATTGAACTGATGTCCTGCCTTATTATTGACATCGATACACACTCAGCCTTTATACTTGTTAAAATTTACAAAACTTGAACTTCACTAGTTTACAAAATTTTCACTTTTCTGTAACAATTATCTTATTTACGGGTTTTTTACTAACTTTTCACACCATTTTACAAAAAATTAACAATTTCTAAAATAATTATAAACTATAAGGAAGTTTTGCACTATTTATATACATCAAGCATTGGATGTAGTTATACGATGTCCCTTTTGCAGTTATATACTTTCTGTGCTTTCTATCTTTTAAGAATTCTATCCAACAAGTCCATTCCATTGGTTTTTACCTCGTTTAATATCATTTCATGGCTCGCTTTATCAATTCCTTGGAATGATTTAGAGCTATACTATCATCTAGTCATCCCATGTCCATTTCATCCAAGATATCCTTCTTAGAGCCCACCAATTGAGATTGACATTAATATCTTTACCTAAAGCCATGGTGTTGATTCACACACCAGTTTTTTCCCTCACATATATTTCTGATGTGGTTGCATATTAATCTCTCCATCAATTTCACTGGTGTCAAACGAGTCGACCTGTAATTTTAAAACCCATTTATTGCCCCTTCTTTATGGATCGCTACTACTATCGCATTTTTGCAGAGCGACACTCTAATAAAAAACATTAACAGGGCTTCATATAGGCAGCTGCGCTGGCATTGATGACTGTTGCATAGACTACTGAGCCTTTATGTTCAGAACGGTACTATTTCCTGACCATCCAGAACTGCACTTCAGATACTGAATCCATTCACTGGAGAAACGATGGATACAGTCTATTGATCTACTACGTGTGAAACCAAAAAACAATTTTTTCACTGCCAGGCCAAGAATATTCCATCTTGCCATTGTTAATGCACTCGTCCCTTTTAAAGAGTCGAGATCAAATATCGGCAGAATCGAATCCGCGTCTTCAGAATGTAGCGTCTTCTAGACTGTTGCCTAGAGGAAGTCGTGTTTCCTGCCTGCAGAAAAAAAAAGGCGTTCTGCCTCTGAGGACTACTGCCAGAAACGTCATAAATTACCGGCGCGTCGTTTAGAGGCGGCGATGGTGGGTCCCGATACCACCAAAGTAAACAGCAAACGGAGACTGGATACAGCAGCGCTATGGACACGCACCTAATGAATCGCCCGTCCTTTTTATCACTGGCGCGATCCGAGATAGCTTCTTGGCGCGCTCCGCTTGCGCTCAATTTAGTACTTTTGTTGCGCGCTGGCTCTTAATACGCCGTTTTTTACATTTAATTAAGTTGCCGGAAGAGGTTCTTTAGGTAGTTTCGCGCAGGGCGCTGCTTGCGTTGTGCCGTAGTGAGCATCAGGCAATTAGCCTGCTACAGCACAGAACAGCACTGCATAAGAGCAGCGTGCCTACGTCTTCCGTTGTATTCGACTAGGTGTACAGAACGGATTCCAGTAGTATACACTGAAACTATTAGTTACAATCACTGGAAATATATTATTTTGTCTGCAACGAACATATAAATACTAAAAATATAGGAACTGACTATATTTTTAGCAAGGTCTACAATGTAAGCGAGTTTATCCATTTTTTTTACTCAGTGTTTTACACCTCGTTGACGTCGAGGTCATTAGAGGCGGGGTGGGACTGGGGACAAGGAATTCGGCCATGCCCTTTTGAGGGAAACATCGCGGAATTTGCCTGGAGTAATTTGCGGAAACCATGGAAAACCAAAATCTGGATGCCCGGACGGAGATTCGAACCGGCATCCTCCCGAATGGGAGGCCAGAACGTTAACCGCTCACCCACCACGCTCGGTTTTATCCAAATACACGAATCAACAGTTTGACTGGCGGAACCACAGACAACCGATTAAAAACGTGCAATTATTATGGGTTCCAAAAGGTTGCGACACGAATAACTTCTTTTAAGAAACTATTAGCCTAGGATTATAGCAGACGACAGTCTAACCCGGTACACGATATTATTAACCATCAAAGTGAAAAATGGCTTTTGATTTGTCAAGAATGATAGAAAAGAGACCATTAAGCTGTACAAGTTCGTATGTCTCCAAGAATCGAGATTGTAACTGTATTCTATCCAGTTACGAAATTATGAAATTTAACCTGAAGACATCGTGAAAACCAAACTAAAACCACCAATACAACGTATTCCCAAGAGCCAAACGTAATTCCCATTTTCTCATCCTTAGTGACGAACGTGAGATACTATGAAGGATAAAGCAATCTCTTAATGTTGCAATTAATACTATAATTTAATGTTTACTAGATTTATTTAGAAATCTGACGAGAAAAAAGCTTGAAAACAATGTGTGGAATGAAACTTTGTTGTTTATATTAGAATTCAGAATAAGTTTCCACGGATGCATTTTCAATCGTCACTTATTCATACCAGCAGGGCAAGCTGGGGGGGGGGGGGAGGTGAAGTTTACATCATGACACTGTGAATGTATTATTATGGGTACTTTAGCCCACTTGCTGTTCGCAGTGAAAGTGTACGATGAAGTTAATATTGATAATTTATTCTGCGCGGACTGCGAAACCTGATGTAGAAAATATTGTTATCACTCGAAATATAGTTCACATTGCATTTAATGTGTTAAGGTGTAACTGTATCGTTTGATTTTGTAGCAGCAATATTAGCGGAGATAGAGGTTAAGTTGAAATGCAGCCTGGAACAGAATGTTCTTGGTACAGCGCACAAGGAATTTAGTTATCAATAATTAGAAAGATACTTCCATGACCCTTGTGTTAGGGATAACATGTATCGCGATGTAAATTACCCAAATGTTTTTTCGATACCCTCAACAATAAAGAAAAGTTTTGTGATGATATTCCTTAAAGGGAAGTAAATTTTGGATAAAGTTACTGTTTCTTATCGCTTTACTCAGTTAAACAAGCAAAAAGAGATTGTCGAAAAACCGAGATGAAAGGAAAAGATTGAAGACAGCTTTTTCTACTACAGAATCCAAGAAAAAATGTATCACAATAAATGTTAAACTCATAAAATGCAGAATTATAATTCTAAGGACTATGGAAAACTGTATCTTCCTCCGGACTATGTGCTGAAGTTTTGTCGTCATGAATTCCTTCCGAAATGGCTTGTAACTTAGGTCACAGAATGAAAGAGGATTCTACGATAACCGTAGCGCCACAATTTGATGCGGATTCTTATGTATCTCGACGATACAAATCAAAAGAGAAATTTTTGATATCTCGCTTGGTTTTCGAGATATCGTGTCTCAAAAAAGTGGGGGTTAGTACTATTACTATTACGCCGCGATTCACTAAAAGTGTGTGGCGGAGGGTGCATTGCACCTATCCGAAAGGGTAATAGTTTGAAAGGGATATACGGGATATGGCAGCAGGCACCCATGGGCTATTGTGAGGAACCATCCCAGCATTCGCGTGGAGTGATCTGGGAAAACCATGGAAAACCCAGATCAGGATGGCCGGAGAGCTTTGTCGAAAGCTACTCCTGTCGGATTTTAAGTTTAGTCGCCCGGTAAATCCTTTCTATTCCATTCCCTAATCGCTCGTGGAAAAAATCAATACCGAAAAGAATCGGTTCTGGCCCTAATTTCTCTTATCTTATTTTCACGGTCATTCCGAGATACGAATGTTGCTGGTAGCAATATTTGTTTGCTGTCATTCCGAAATATGTCAGTCGTGAATTTTTCAATTAGCTTCTGTCGAGAGCAACGCCTTCGGTGTTCCAGGTCTTCGCATACTAATTCCTTCAACATCGCACTAACGCTTTCCCTCCAATTATGTATACCTGTCACGAATCGGGTGGCTCTTCTTTGGACCTTCTCCAATGCCTCGATTAACCGCTTTTGATGTGGTAATGCGGTCTGAACCATATCGAAAATTTCGCCAAAACCAAATTTGATGATGGATTCGTATGTAACTCGACGAGACATATTGAAAGTGAAGAATAAACTTTCTCAATATCTCACTTACCCTTGTCGATATCTCGAGAGCTAACGGATATATATAAAAAAAATTACTCTTCGTTTTCGATTTGTCTCGTCGAGTTACATAAGAATCCATCATCAAATTGCGGTACCACGATAAGATAGTGTTGCCGAGTAAAATAATAAAACGAACACGATCAAAACAGACTAGGTTTAGAATTAATACGGTAAAAAAAATATAAATAAATAAAAATGATTGCATTCTACAGTGCTGGCACGGCATGTTCAGAAACAACGGAACGGTGAGACGTTTTTCTCGTTCTCTCGTGGAATGCAGAAGGGAAGCCGTTCGTCTTTGACGCCGGATGCCAAGCGGCGCAGTCAGGAAGTTACAGACGAGTGAAAGGCGACTCACTCTCTACACGAGGACATCCCCCTACACCACGGGACGAACTATTTAACAGCAACCAAGAGCGACCAAAGCTCTGTAGTGTACACACAGTTAAAGCCGCGCACTGCTGGCACCTTATCTCCTGATACGTGCGCTGTTTACTGAATGTGCTCAGTGTGTCAAGCTGTGACCTACTTTACAAGGTAGCAGCTCTCTTACAGGAATATCATGTAAAGCGCTACTACCATAAAATAATACAAGCACGATATTAAGAATAAAACAAATTTCTACTCGCTTACAGAATAACTAGAAAATATTAGCACAAAAAAGAGTAATATTATATACCTGGATGTCCGGAACGAAAAATTTGGAGATCCAAAGAACTTGGTGCACTTATACTAGCATTTTGTTAGTTACTAAGAAACGACCTCGGTCTCAATAATGATAATTTTCTTCACCGATACTGATGTTACTGGAATGACAAGGTTGCTTTTATCTGCATAATTTCAATGAAGAGGGAAAAACCGTAAATGACGAATTATTATTATTATTTTTTTTAATTTGGTTTCGGCTATGATGACCTGTTGATGATATCTCTTGGTTCTCGCGCATTCTCTTTATCTCGAGACGGCGGTAGATGGTACTATCACCACGTGGTATGTTGGAAATAGAAGCAGATCTTTACATGAGGCCTTTGAAACTGGATAAGAAGCCAACTAATACAATACTTGTATTGTGAGGGTGTCCAGATTTCCCACTCGTCTTTGAACTCATTGGTGATTTTCCCCAAACGCTCGAGAACCAAGAGACATTATCAACAGGTCATCATAGCCAAAACCAGATTAAAAAAAAAAATAAAAAAATCGGCATTTTCATTTATTTTTTCAAGAGAAAACATACACTTTGTCCAGTAAATTACGGTTTTCCCCTCTTCATTGTAATTATGTAGATACAAGCAACCTTGTCATTCCAGTAACATCAGTAACGGTGATGAAAATTAATCATTATTGAGACCGAGGTCGTTTCTTAGTAACTAACAAAATGCTAGTATAAGTGCACCACGTTCTTTGGCGGGCTGGGATAAGGAACAGGAAGGAATTCGGCCATGGTCTTTGGAATGAAGCATCCCGGCATTCACCTGGAGCGATTTGGGAAACAATGGAAAACCCAAATCTGGATCCCCGGACGGGGATTCGAACCCGCGTCTTCCCGAATGTTGTAGTTTGAAGGAAATGTGGTTAGTAATATTGTCTAACCAAATGCCACAAGGAGCAGTGGTTTTTCGCTAATACTCCAATTCATCAAAGAAGTTAACAGAAATAATAAGCGTGCTACAATTTTCTGAGAACGAACGTAAAGAAAAACTGGTATATGATAGTAACAAATCATCGGTAAAATAAATTGAAAAGTCGAATAAAACAAATATATATATATATACATCAATTCGTATAATAAAATGAAAATGGGTTCAAGAATTATAATACGGACAAATTTAGATGACAACTGTTTACTTTCTTAACGATTCAGCCATTCGTCATATACAAACAAAAGGTTGCCACATGTAATTGATTAAAAGACAATTTGAGGTAGTTGATTTCTGTTTAAGTTTTATACAAACCAGTACAATAAACTGGTAGCTCCTGTGATAAACAAAGTCGTCGACTTGAAGTTCAGACACGAAATTAAACTTGCAGAAAATCGGCAACAACAAACGAATATTAGATCACCGCCTAAAATCACATACAAAGAAGTGACCCCACAACCGTTAACAAACAAATTTTTGAGTTACCTGTAATAATAAACGAAGTACTACGTGATTATTTACAGGTAATATGTTTCGGAAGATTGAAGAGTGAGTGAACGGGATCTTGATATTCCATCTAAATGGTTCAATGTGATGTTTTATTTGAAGTCACATAAAGAAATATTACTGTTTGTAGTTATACCGCCGACGGGGCGAAAGTACAGGCATTGAAGAAAAAACGGAGATTCAAATACCTCTGCGTGACAGCGCAAGCTAACATCAAGTGGAGCGATCACAGAAGTTAATAGCGAGGTAGGTTTTAAAATGACTAGTGTCCTTACAATGCAGGTCGTTATAAAGCTACTGATTCGTGTAATTCCGACGAACAGTCCCAATATCTGGGATTTGTATTCGGTAGGGCTGACTGAGGGGGGAACTAAGAAATGGTACAGGTATACAGAGAAAGAAACCGTACATATAAGTCGGATAAAAGTATGTATCAATTCGAGACACCTATGAAATTTAAATGTTTCATGGGGCACGACGTTCTGCTACTAACAAATACCAGAGTTATCTTATTTTTTCAAATACTGCTTTTGCGCCTCGTCAACAGCTGTATCAGTGGAGCATGACAATTATTTTTGACAAGGAGCAAGGACGAAACGGATCTTGGCCTCAATTGAGGAACTATGCTGGTATTCAGCGTTTCTCCATTTTTTCAACGCCAGGGCCAATAAAATCAAAAAAATAATTCTATGGATTATTAACGTAGATGGGCCTAATTGTTTTTACCTTCCAATTTTTATAGGCACTTAGCGCGGTCACTTAAAACATACACTTGTAATTAAGCCCTCATAGAACTGTTATTAACTTAATCATCATAGGATAACAGCTATTTTTGACGCCAGCTGGAAACAGATTTTATCATAGTAACAAAACAGCGATTTCCTAGAAATATCAGATTTTTGACTGATCACTTTTAGAAAAAAATTTTTATTAGGTTTCTGGCTTAATTGTCTTATAGCGTTAAACAAAGCGAGCCCTGCATCCGTTGTCTGCGAACACTTTTAACTAATTTACTTTTTATGATATATTTAATTCAATCATAATTAAATTTGTAATATTCTGCCTGTGGACCATAGGTTGATAAACACAGGCATAGACGACTTCAGGAAGCCATGGAAAACCGAAATACGGATGATCAGAAAATGAACATAACCACCACAATGCTTCCGAATGTTAGGTCCCAAGATTACCACACACTTGATTGGAATCTCAAATGAAAGCCACGGGTTTGACAACTGGTGTTTACCAAGTTGTCAACAGTGCCATACGCATTGTTAGTGGATATGACTGTAAGAAAAAATCCGTAGAGTAATAAATTAGGTTAAAACACAAGTTTAACATTGCTTAAAGGCTGAAATATCTTGGCAGTTACACTGAATTAACTGAATTTATTTCAGCAAGGATGCAATCGACATATATCCTAGAATTTTTAAATTTTATTTCTTTTTTAAACAGGTGATTAAAAATATAGTTGCATATAGCGATTGTAACTGTAGGCCGAGATAGAAATAATTGTTCCTTTCAAATGTTTGGCCAATAAAACAACTCACGATGGGAAGAGAAGAGTTGCATTCCATTTGTCATTATTATTATTATTATTTTGCTCATGAATTTACGGCTACTCGATGTGAGGTCATTAGAGGCGGGAAAGGACAAAGGGGTAAGGAACAGGAAGGACTTCGGCCATGGCTTTTTGAAGGTACCATCCTGGCATTCACCTGGAGTGATTTGAAGAAACCATGGAAAACTAGAATGTGGATGGATGGACGGACGGAGATTCGAATCCGTGTCCTTCGGTACCGCTCACCCACCACACTGTGTTTGTCATTTGAGGTGCTAGTTTAATCTTTTACTCTATTAGAATACAGATTCACTGAATTCAGTACAGAAAAACAGTGCAAAAGGCTATGAACTGCTCACGAGTTGTGCAACCAAAGCATTAAGCGTTTTTTTAGAAGGCTGCTTTTTGAGGAATGGGATTTACGGCTCTAACAGGTTCTTATTTCCTTTATGAACTTGGTTCCAAATAACTTGCCTGCCTCACGTGAGTGTGCTGGGAACCTGCCATGTGGCGACTGCCATCAAGGAGGGATAATAAATCGGCTGAGTAACTGGGAGCAGGGCTGACTGATGATAAAGCGGATGGCACGCGATGACGAGCCAGCAAGTAGGTCGGCACGCGAGGAGATGCCTGCCTGGGAAGCAGGCGGCCCAGCCAGGCAGAGGTTGACAACCTTATACCAGGCCTACACTGGACGCAGCTCAAGTCCGAACACCAACTACCAACATGGGTATCTGAACGACGCAACATACAATGTACCTTAATATTAAATAAAATCCTTCTTTAAAGTGATTTTTGAGTCCGCTTTTTAGGCATGAAAAAGTTCGAATAAGGAGGTCTCTGCTGCAATCGATGCTATTAGTTACCGCCGGGGATGCAGTCCAGGCTGTAAAACATGGGAAAATATATATCGTTCGACTCTCCATCTGGAAATTTGAAAATATCTAACGAGGTTTTGAAACACAAGTGGGGCAGTCAAAGTATTCACTTAACATATGTTGAAAGTAGTACTAGTAAGAATTTTTCACGATATATATTTCTTATAGCATTGATATATTAGATTAAGATGTTCAAACTGTCATTTATTTCTCTATTTAGTTGCTATCGAATTCATGGTGGTCTTCATACATAATTATCATTATTTTCTCTACAAGATTATCTTTAGTGAAGAAGACTTAACGGTCCAGTTTAGCCTCTCGATGCTAGCTCAAAATATAAATGGAAAATAAAATAAAAATGTGTTACTCTGCTCAATGTGGAAATGCTCAAAATTTAATGAATATAAATACATTTGAGGAAGTTGGTACTTATCAAGAGAAAAGGTGCAGGAAACTAACGCTTCTGAAATACCCGCAAATACAAGTTGTTGAGATGAAATTGTAAGTATCAAAGGTGGTTTCATTGTTTCAATTCATAATCACAGTTCACCACTTTCAAAAAATCGGCCAAAGATCACCACACGATTTTAAAACTGCAAGTTTTAAAACGACGCTTCTTACATAAGTACTGCCACAATCGGTTATCCATCTGCTGCCACAACCCAGATTTCAAATTTCTTACTTAATTAAAAAAAACATTTATAGAATTAATGATTAAACCCATTAAAAATCGTCTTTCTGAACTAGGGCCTTGAATACCACTACAAACGAGATCTCTAAACCGATTTAAAACACAAGCGTATAACGTTAAGAATTAAAATTGAAACGTAAGTTGTTACTACCCAAATTCTAATACTGAAATAATAATTCATTCCGCCGTATTAAATTAATCTTAATGCATTTGCAACTACTAAACGTAATGCAGATTTTTCCAAGAGTTTTCTCAGTAAAATTATTAGAAAAATATCAAAACTCTGTTAAGATAGTTATCGTTTCAGGAATGGTTAAGACATATAGCCAAAAACCTAGAAAAATAATCTAGTATAGGAAATTCCAAAACGTGATGTATCATAAAACAATAGTAATTTTTCACAGCACATCCACCATAATACGCATATGGAATATTTCAATACGTAAAACGTCATAAGATGCTGTACTAGGCTTGGTGTGTTGTGGTTTTCAATGCTTTATGAAAATTCTTAACTCGTTCGAAGTTAATATACTTACCGATGCGCCCTCCTGTCTATCCAAGATTGGTCTTCTTATATTTGTTTCCTATAGAAGAGGCGTTGAGGCCCTTGTAAACATAACTTACGTGCACATCAACAAGTACGAGAATAGCATGAAATTGAAACCAGAACTCATTAAGGTTAGCTAAATACAATTTACACTAGTCAAAACGAGTTTGTTAATTGCCAATGCAGATCAACTTCAAGTGAAGGAAGGGTTCATATTGATCAAAAGCATCCAGACTAAAAACAAAAAAGGGTAAAATAATCGTAACTACAACATCATCTAACAATCAGGAAGACTTGGGTGACAAGCAGAGAAGGTTCCAAACTTCATTACCAAACCATGAGTAATGAAGTCGAATAAGATTGGAGGCTGCATGAAGACGAGCACAGTAAAATAGTGAATACTATCCACATCGGTGGACCGACAATAGTTCGCAAAGGTTGGTCAGAAAGTAAACCACGAGCAGCTAAACTGAGGTATCTAGATCCGGTCGAAAGTTCGAAAATACAAGTTGATGCAGAATTCAGTGCAGCCAACGCTACATACGAGAAAGGTATCAGCGATCTCCCATTATAGGTCTAGAATTTTTACAACAGATGATTTCTGTCACAGTCTCACGATCCTTTGTTAATAAATATTGAAGGCTATTATTTCATAAGCCATTACTCTATCTCTTTTCGGAGAAATTAGACAAAATTATAAGTCTGTTATGACAATGTTTTTAAAGTAATATTTACTGTCACCCTCATGTACATCAACCGCTCTCCCAAAAACACTGCTGAGTGAGTTAATGCTTACTTTATATGACTTCACGAGATTATCACCGGCACAAATCCTGATGCAAACGAAATGAACGTCCGCGTTCCATAAGAAAAAGAAAAGAGTTTACTTTTTTAATTAACAGACCAAAATAAAAACAGCCAATGGGCTGGGGCACGTAGCAAACTGTTCTGAGCCAAGGATAAAATGGTACCAAATTTAATATCTTCAAAGTGCATACGATACTAAGGTCTATTGGTCAGTGATCGTATTATTCCATGGTGCTACATGCGAAGTACGTCTAGAAAAGTACGTACAACAATAAGAAATTTTGCACGCACCTTAACTACAGTGTATAGGTTTATTTAAAAAGAAAAATCATGATAAAGGATGCTATTTGACCTCCTTTACTACTTTAACTATTATGTTATATGATTCAAATTTCAGGGTTTGTTTAGGGTACTTTGCACAAGATAAGCAGTAAACGGATATTCTCACAAGAAGGGAGGCAGGAACCACCCACGATTTTATTTTAGGAAACTATTTCGTGAGGAGTGATCTAGAGAAATCGTGTAAAACCTAGATCTACATCAGCTTTATACAGATATAAATTACGAAGATTTTAATAAGAAATTGAGAACGATTCATGGTGTTTAATGGATGTTTATGCTATTGCGTCGATGTGTACCAAGTACAGAGTTATCTATTATTACGTCTATCTTTTCTTCAGGTGATTAATTACCGTTCGGGCCTGAAATATAGGGCGACGTGGTTTTGATCCTAGGTGCGGTCAACGAGACTTTGGCTTTCTATAGTTCTTTGAAATCACTCCATATGAATGCCGAGATAGTCCCTGCAAAAAGCTTTGGCTGAATTCCTATTCTTTCCTTACCTCAAATACTCACCCTCCTATAATGATCTCGATGTCAGCGAGGCATTAAGACCTAAGCAAAATAAGTACAAAAGAAGAAAAAAAAGCCCGCAAGGTTACAGAAAAGTTTTAAACTTGAACTTACAGCTGTAAGGTGCCAACAACTGCGGGCCGGGAGAGCACGTAAAGACTCCAAGGTTAGGCTAGCTGGCACGACAACGACGGAGCAGGTCATGAATGGAGCAGACGGCAAGGGAGCGAAGTGAAAGAACCGGCCGGTGGCGGATCGGAAGTAGGCGAGGCAGCTGCTGAGGACAGGATCGGACCCGTCCGTCGCGGATCCCGCCACGCCCGCCTCCGACAACAGACTAGACGACATACTGTTAAGAGTCCAGTCATAACCTGTTACTGTCGGACAAGCAGGCCGGAGAGACAAATTGTAATATCATCCATTACGTCCTGAAAGTGAAGCAACCTTGTTAGCTACGCATAATACTTCAGCAACATTTAGCAAAAACTTTCCAGAATATTCCTATGAATGTTAAGTGTGAAACCGGGCAGGTGCTAGTTGAGATTCGTGCAGTTAGGGTTCTGTAGTCCAATAACCTTCACTAACACGGATGTTGCAGGATAGACGGTAGTCGCTTGACGCAGAGATCAATGCCTAACATATTTTCAGGATATGAAGCGGACTTGGTTCTAAGACTCATCAACCTCTCGTCATGTTGCTGACACAGTAATCGATCATTTTCAATCGAATTTCTCTACTTAATGCGCTATAAAATGAATTAGTCTCAGTTCAGATAACATCTGAAAAATTAATTGCGAAGTAAAAAAAGATCCGATAGTCTTGATTGTAACCTTTTTTTAATGGCATTCGACTACTATAGCCACACAGCCAGCTCAATGCGATTCTGATTCTTTCAATGTATTAGTTTCTCCAGAGTACACAGTTCCCACTAAGTGTAATCACAAGGACACTACAACACGGACACGACATTCACAGACACAACACTTAAACACCCATGCCCGCGGCCGGACTCGAACCGGCGACCATCGGCACTAGCACTCTAGCCCCTACGCTACCGAGGCCAGCTTGATCGCAATTTATACCCTACATTATATGTAAGTGTATATATATATATAACTTAGTCCACAACCCGAAGGTTGGTTGGATCCTCCCGATGGAGGCATACTACGCCATTGTGTCAGAGGTAGGACGGCCAGTTCCTTTCCTCTGGGACCTACAGTTTAACGTGGAATCCGAACCACGGAGCGTCCTGGCATAGCTCATATGATTAAACACAACTTTCAAAATTCCTGCGCCTGCCGGGATTCGTGCCCGGGGCAGGAGTAGCGAACGTTTTTGAAAGTTTATTGTATATTTTTGTCTTATTAAATGATATACTGAAGGCAAAAATTGCCGCTCCCGTGTTTTACATCCCACGTAAAAATAACTGAAAAAAAATTAATCCTCTCAAACAACATGTAGCAATTGTACATTTGAAGTCTGTCCCCCCGTTTACGATCTGGAGGCTTGTGACAATGAATAGTCAGCGCTGTGTGTTCCTTCATTAAAGTAACGCTAAAAACCAGCACTACGATTGGCAAGGGAGCACTTTTATATGAGCAGCCATTATCAAATGTAGCTGCTAGTAAGTTGTATTTACGTTATTGGATTACCACTTGTGAGGTACATAGACTTTTTCGGAAATTATTATTTGTGTTGTATATATATTCGACATGTAATGAGGTCACAGAGCATATATTTTAACTCTGATGATTCACTTTAAAGATCAAAGACGCCCATAAAAGACAGTGCGGCGGATCTTTGAAAAACAGATGAAGAGAAGAGATGAAAAATAAATGGTTTTGATGAAAGCATGAATGGACAATGGATTAAATAAAATAGGGAGTTTCGAAGAAGAAACTTTAAATGAAATTATACAGGGCATTCGCCGGGAAACGCAACCCACTGTTAGCGCTACAAGGAAGAAACTGCTCCCGGCGAGCGAGCGGTCAGTTTCCGGCATTGTTCGACCGTCGGCCGCGGACTATTTCATAATAATTACGCTTCATAAACTTGTGTGCTAAGCATTTAAATGTGACGTAATTCATTAGCTTACATTATAAAAGATGCTGGAAGTGTTGACCCTCTTGTGTAATTCACATTTCACATCTTCTGAACATATTTCGAGACACACGCTGCCCTAACTGACTTAATGATTTTTTGGGTGACTGTTCTAGTCGAAAAGCGATATCGTCAATTTTCTCCTCTGTGAGAATACGGTTGACCGACAGTCTCATTTTTTAACAAAATGAAACCGTTTCTCTTACTTTTTTAACCAGACGCAGAATTGTTGATTTAGCTGGCAGTAAAGCGCCAGGAAATTCGCAACGAAATTTACTGCGACACTTTTTAAACGACTTCTTCTTCACATATGTATCGTAGAGAAATATTCTTTGTTGCAAACTGTAACGTACCATAATTTTACTCACACTCAAACACGGTACAGATTAATAAGAGTATGAAGCCCCAAACCAGCCAAACAGCAAAGAAACGTTTATTCACAACACTGATTAATAAGAGACTGAAGTCACAAACTATCTACAATGCAAAGAAACCGTTCTTAACAATGTAAGGGTCACTGCACTGCACTGTTGGGGCAGCGGAGGTGTTAAACAGTGCGGTGATTCACGGTCCCGTGTGGCGGAAACTGCTGGCCCACTGACCGGGCAAGTTGCCGACGGCAACAGACTGGGAGGGTAGCGTTTTCCGGCGAACGCCCTGTATTTTGACAAGTAGTGTGTAAATGTATACAGCCCGAGGGAGTAATAAAAGAGAATTAATGTATGGTTTGTAAAACATTGTGTGATAATAGAAAAGAATGTATAAGCAAAATAACCAAAGATATTTATTGATTGTGTATTATCTTGTTAATATAAATTACAGTAATAAAAAGTATAAGTATACAGAAGTAAGAAAGTAAAATAATAATAAAAAATACGTGAGTCTGCGCAAATACTTCGTAAGGAAGGGAACAGAGAAAATAGTGCTACGCACAGCAGCAATAATGCCTCACTGATAAGTCGTTTATTACTTGCACTCCTTAATAAGCCTGCAGTACGTACCACTCACTACTCCCTAGCAACTGTAAGGAAAATGAAAAAGAAACATATATCGCAATAATCGGTGGGTGTGTTAGGAATTTGTTTATGCGGGTTTAGAAATCATGATTGGCACCTTAAAATCTACCATACTGGATCAGGTTATAATTTTTCAAATCGTGAGTATAGTTTCTAGAATCGATTTCTGGAGACAGATTTGACATTGCTGCTATGGAAGGTTATATCCATCTTTCATCGCAAGTTCCTGGAATCGACAGCGAGAATTTGGGTGTTCTTAAAATCTAGGAGCGACGTTTCTGTATTACAATTACAAATATCAACAATAGGTAACCAAGAGTCTCAGATCGCTCATATTCGAAGCGCCATTGTAGAGTCTTTGGCAGAAACCGAAATCAAAGTCTACAGATTATCATCGGATTACACAGCATCAATACTCATTTTCAGTGTATTCTATAACATGTTCAAAAATACAGAGTATTTTATATATATTATATATATATATAAAATATATATATATATAAAATATATATATATATACATTCATTGTATTCCACAAAACTAAAGAAAATCCTCTCTCGGCTGGATATAGTGTTTTTATATTTGAAAATATTTTCAAATTTAATCTCAGCAGAAAAGATGAATTATTCTTAAATGTAATACAATATTTACAAGCTTCACTCCGCAGTAATGATAGTTTCGTCGCTGAATAAGAAAGTTCTTTAATCTTGTCTTAAATGATAAAGTATTCATTACCATTTACGTGATACAAGCAAGATTAGTAAGATCATATATTCCTCATTACTACACGTTTCTTACAAACGGCTACTACTAAATTACTTTGAACTTGAATCAATTTTCTTCATAATGTGGTTTTTTTTTTTTTTCTTCAAATAGTACAGGAATATAATGGTTAAATAACACGTAAATGAGTAAAATATATTCTGATATTGTGAATACAGAAAACATCAATTTTCTACATCTGTTTCATAATTCTTCTGTGCCAAATGAACTGATTATACATTGTATAGTTAATCTAGTCCTGAAACACTTACTGGTGAAAATATGTTACAGACTTTACTAAGTAACTGTAAAGAACAATTTTTTATCCGTCTGCGCGATGTTATTAACCAATAAAACAGTCCCTTCTAATGGCTTTAATTACACTTTCCCTTTGCGTATGGGAAGTTCGACTCTTCTTTTTTATCAAATTAATTTCGAGAACTGTAATCTAACTTAGATCCACGGAACTATTTACAGATAAATGAACAGAAACTGATAAATGCTTAATGGAACATTACCTACCAAAGAAGTAGAGCCTCGGTGGCGGCAGGTCAATGACTTTTCAAGTATATAATTAATTATTTGATGACCTTACCGGAACTTGCCTATGTCTTTGACACATCCTTTAATCTTTTGTAGCTCTCGGATGCATTCATATTTTGTTAAATATTCTGTTTGTAATGTCATTTGGCCATTACTCACAGACCAGAGTTTCTCAACAAAATTCTATTTGACTTACCTGCTGTTTCAAAGAGAAATATTTAACAGGCTTGCATGCAGTCAGATGTCTCTGGGAAACCAAATTTCAAGTTTATTTATGATTAACGGTGAGATCATTACATTTTTTTTTCTATCAGAGTTAAAGAGATAGTGTCTAAATTCGTTTAGAGATTGTTTTAGTTGGCTTCTACAACTAATGTTTTCTGTATCATCGTAGTACTCAGTACTATGATACTATAGTGAGATATATCATCTGCATCCTTCTGTAGACCATGCAGGAATCTGGAGGCGAAAATACCACCTACCTCACTCAAAAGATAGTCTTAAGGCTGTCGTAATCGTTTAATTCAATGAGCAAACTAATGACGCGGCTTTCAAAATATAAAATATCAAAACAACTTGTACTGAAAATTCTACTTACTGTTCTTTCCTAATAAAAATGCTAATGTAATTTCCTAAAAATTAAAACTTCCCTTCAGTTTCTCCGCAAAATTACTGAAAAAATGTTAATATTTTAAACGTTTGACGGTGTGGCACCAGGTTCAAATTGCGATCTACAAAAAATCCACTGATATTAACAAGCTTCGAAATTGATACGTAGTTTTAATAAATGAAGCAACTGCCCCGTTTTCCATTTCCGTATTATACTATTGGAAATAAGATCGAAGTTTCTCTTGGCATTGAGGTGACGGTAAACTTCCTCCCCAAAGAGGTATACCAGAAGATGGCGACAGAGCTTCCGATCGCCGAAATATCGCGTGAAAACACCCTGCTCACTCGGCTAGTCAGCCGAGAAGACTATATTAACTAGTGGAAAGGTAAATTACAGTCAGGCTATTACAAAATTTCTATTGTAGCAAAAAATCACAAAAACAAGCCCTTATATGTTTTAGATTAATTGCAGGATGTACACAGTCTTATAAAACTGCCTAAGATAGTAACAATTGGCGCACAGAGAAACGTGTTTGCGGATACTGAGATAATACTAGTATATAAGTAACCGTCACAACTCAGGGTTAGTGGTGATCTTTTAGAATACTACTACTTTGTGGATTTACGCCACGTCGACGTCAACTTATTAGAGACGGTAAGGAGTGGAGACAAGGAATTGGAACTAATTCAGCCATGACCTTGTAATAATCTTTTTAGTGGGTGGTTCTATTTTTGATGCCTACCATGGGCACTGTATTGTGCCAGCCGGGAAAAACTACTTGATATTACTCTATCAACTTGAGTGTTGTTAATATTGAGCCCCGCACATGACATGTCTCAGGGGTTTACAAATGATTTAAAAAAATGGGTTCACAAATAAGTAATAAATTTATTTCACAAACCAAGTTATTTCTATTATGAACACAGCATTTGACACCTTTACAGTCTTGCGGAGTGTAAGTTCAGTAGGCTCATTTAGCCAATCAGGGAAGCTTCCCAGGGGTATTTCACGGGCCTTGACATATTGCACACTGTCGCACTGTTTCGTAGCACATTACCGAGTCCGCGCACTGCTGTTGACACTGCCGGTGACGGGAAGCGCACCTCGGACCCACAGAGGATGGCGGTGGTCTCCAGTCCGTCTACTCACCTCCACTCCCAAACCAGAAGTAACATTTGCCCCCACTGCCGGCTGGGGCAGCATTCCAGAGACATATAAAAAAGTGGTGTGTCCCTATTTTGGATAGGCCGGCTGTATTCCTGTTGTTATTTACGGCGAGAAGTCCTCGGAAAGCTGCGTTGCTTTTAAGTTGTTACAATGCTTCACAATGCTTTTGTCATCTCGGTTGGCCCTTCGCAATGCTTCCATTCATATTGGCTATAGCCCAGCAAGTGAGTTGACGAATGGCCTACAATGGCGGCAGTTCGCCGAAAAACCGCTTTCGTTGGATCGTCCTGGATCTTCCTGAATACGTGGCCAGAGCAAAGTACAACTTAAATGAATGGTAAAATTCAGCTTGGGTTTGAGATCGATCTGAGAAGAAGCTATCAGCAACATTCTTCTTCAGCTGCTGAGTACACTGTGTGATTCTAGATTTCGAAGAGAGAACAGTGAGAGCCTGATGAAAATGGCAAAGCGCGCGGTCGTAAACTCGTGTTTTTACAACATCACCCGGCGGTAAAGCCGAGAAGACTGTATCGCACCGACACGCCGGAAAAGACTACGTCACAGGCTAACATTTTATTTAGCAACAAACTAGAGGCACAAACCGTTCTGGAGGGCATGTAAATTGTGTGTAATATATATATACTGCTTCCATGCAATCCACTACCTCTATTTTGTGTTAACCTCTTCATCTCAGCAAATCCCTTAAAATCTCCTTCAGTTATCTGCTTCACGTACTATAATCTTTGTTTTCCTCTACTGTTCTTTCCTTAAACTGTTCCTTACATTAACAAATTCCACATGTCTTAGAACATTGCCCACCTTCCCATACTTTTTTCATTAAGACTCGTCCACAAACTTCTTTTCTAACGCATCATTTCGAAACACGTTCATTATGTACTTTATCTGTCCACTTTAATTTTCAGCATCCTTTATAGCACCACATTTCAAATGCTTCAATTTTTCTTGTCTCTGGTATTGCTAAAGTCCATGGTTTGTTACTATAAAGAGGTGTGCTTCACACATAGTTTTAAAAAGTTCTTTTTAGCACTAGATCGATATTTGAAACAAAGATTTCCTTTTTTCAAGAAGGCTCTTTTGTCTAGTGCTTTTCTGCTTTTAACACCATTCTTGCTTCGGCCATCAGTTGTAATTTTACTTCCATTGTAAGAGAATTACTTCTCCCATTGCGTCCAAGCCTATTTTTATACTTTATTTACAATTATTGCTATCATTTCTGCTACATTTCATCTCATTTGTTTTGCTTTGGTTTATATTAAGTCTAAAATCTTCCTTCAGTATTGTTTTTATGCCATTCAGTAACATATCAAGAACCTCAGTCTGTTCTGTTAACAGCACGATGTCATCAGCAAATCTTAGTATAGGAGCCTGCTGCTATTTACTCCATGAAAACTTATACCACATTCTAAGAAGATTCTATACAACGACGCTGAATATATATACGCTATTCATTTCATAAGTTAAGCAGCTACTATGAAACGAATTCATTAGGGTCTACGGGCAGAGATGCCCTCATAACCGATCCAGATGTATCAGGTAACTGCGCTTCAGTCAAAAACTGTGAAGTTTTTCGCTTCATAAATAAGAAGCGAAATTGTGGTAGAAAGATGTAATGCACCGTTTCAGTGTTCCACGACTGTACTAGAAACGGTTCCCGCCACATTTTGGGTATTTAAAACTGCGGTCTGCATCCAGCGACGGTTAATTCCACGTGGCCCACGTCACCACGAAGAGACACGTGCGTCTTAGGGTCGCCCCTTCACCCAAACACGTTTGGCTGAAGCACAAAACACATACAATACCCTCACCCCCTCCCTTCCCCCGCTGTCACCGTCCGAACGGGTTGGATCTTCGCCCGCACGCGACTAACAGCAGGACTAAAAGCATTCATCTGCGTGCCAGGGAGCGAGGGCACGCAGATACGCCAACTTCATTACGCATACGAAAGGGGAGAAAAGCCTGTTCCGATTAGAATCACGAGCTGCTAAAGCTCACAGACGCAGCAGACTTTTGGCTTCAGAGCAACATTTAGTAGAGATCTTATCGAAACGATGTTTCATTTATTAAACTCGTTACTCTATTATTTTTTATAGCCGTGGTGGCAAAAGGCTGGGGGGAAGGAAGGGGAAGGAATTCGGTCATGGCTATTAGATGGTCCTGGCATTGGCCTAGAGCAATGGTTCCCAATCAGTTTTTCCCGAGTACCACTTCAAGAAAGAGCTCACTCTCGAGTACCCCTTATGTCTGAAATGATGATTAAGTAAATGCGTTCATCCCAGCCGATCGCTTCGCACAGCCACAGCATCAGAGTAACATAATTCACACTTAAGAAGTTTGTCTTAAAACATATTTTGGCGATAGTAATGTTTGCGTATTTCTTTAAATTATCTTAGTGATTAATTTAGCCATGCGTACACTTCGGGATACGCTAACCACTAATTGGGAACCACTGGCCTAGAGTGATTTCAGGAAACCATTCTGACCGAATGCGTTAAATTAAATAGAGTCTATTAACGATTGTTTTTAATGGTTTTTTCGACAGAAGCGTTTCGCCCTTTTAAGGTACGGCATCGTCAGCCGGAAGCTATTACATGCCAGTTCGGAACAGCACTTTCTGAACTTCTCTGGACTTATATTCATTTTTAAAATACAGAATTTTAACTGTAACCTTTATGTTTCTATAATTTGCTAATTATATTTTTGAACATGCACTTGTTATGATCGCACCCATCTGGTATCAGCGTTTACTGTTTTTTTTTTTTTTTTTTAATTTTGGCCGCGTTAAATTTCCTTTTTATCACACCGCCGGTAATTCACAGTAATCTGGGCAGTATGACATTCTGTTCTCGCATTTGCCAAGTCGCTAGTAAAATTCCAGTCAGTGGTACAGACAGATCTAGTGCTGAGTTCTTCTTGTGGTGTCACTGTCGGAACTACATGTAATATCAGTTAATTCAAACATAAGTTACAGAATGAAATAAAGTAGCTGAAGTGGGGTAATAGTTAACGTGTTATTGTTTTGAAGAT
>JARYHS010002450.1:0-24847 GCA_031002005.1 Vandiemenella viatica
CGCCCCACATGTTGAGCAATTCGGCGGTATGTCCACCCGGCCTCCCGTATGCCCACTATAAACTCTCACTCAAAGTCCATCAACTGCACATACTGTTCACGTACACGCTGTCGCGGCACGCTACCAGTGTTAAAGACTGAGATGGAGCTCCGTATGCCACGGCAAACTGGCTGACACTGACTGCGGCGGTGCCCAACCACTGCGCAGCTAGCGCCCTTCGACGGCCAACACTGCTGTTCCTGGTGTGTCCGCTGTGCCGTGCGTTTGATCATTGCTTGTACAGCCCTCTCGTAGTGTCCGGAGCAAGTATGGTGTGTCTTACACTCCGGCGTCAATGTGTTCTTATTTCAATTTCCAGGAGTGTACAAACTATCTCTTTTTACTGAAAGAGGTCAGATCTAAAATAAACAAATTCAAACCATGATTTCATTAATTTAATAATTTCCAAATCATTGATATTAATGGACAGAATGACAATCCTACAGAAAGTACTTAATTGACATACTGCAACAGCTCCAGTGGTGCTAACAGTTTTTCCTGGAACAGCAAGATACAATCATGGAGGAAATAAATATATGAAGTAGACGCAAGAGACCTTCACCACGCATTGAAGTGACGCCGGGCGGAGGAGGAGTGGGTGGGGGGGGGGGCTAGGCCGCATCCATACAGACATGGGGGATATGTACAAAAACCTCAAGGGGCCTCTAGGATAAACGTAACGCAGCAATCTGCTAATGGATTATTATGTAACTCGAGGAGACAAATGAAAAATATTTTTTTCTTTATATCCTGCTTAATTTTCGAGACATTCTGTCTCAAATGTGAGATGTTTTTGGTTGAAATTCAGAAGAAAAAATTGGTCGAAGTCAAATTTGATGATGGATTAAAAATAAAGGTCCCCGTTTCGAATACTTGTCTCAGCGGGGATTTTCATAGGCACTCAACCCGGCCTCCACCCAGAGGCGGCCCTAGCAAGTTTTTCATGTGGTGCGAGATCTCATTGTGGCGCCTCACATTTGCACACGTGTTTAAGGTGCCCATTTAGACAGATTGAAGATAACATTAATTTTTTACATCCTACTAAAATTATAAATGTAAACGTTTGTTTGCTTTAATATTTACTACTGTTTCACGTCGCTGGATGACTTAGGATAAAGTAGTTTACGTGGGATTCGAATACGTATATGCGTGCGTTATGAATTACAATCAAGCAATTCCGAGGGCAGAAAACAGTCTTTTTATATTAATAATAACTCAAACTTCAGAAAGAATAGTGTATAGGATAGCAATGGTATGAATGAGAAACAACAGTGCAAATGGCCACTATATGTTTGAAAAAGTTAATTTACGCCACTGTAGTGTACACAATGCTCACGTCACGTGTACGTCTAATTTACATAGTTTTTAAGAAAAATGTTTGAAACAAACAAATGAGGAAATAAAATCATAACTAAGAGGCCTAGGTTGTCAACTTCCTCGTTTTTGCCCTTTGGCAATATAATTTTCCATAGTAAAAGTCTATCTAGAGTCCGAGTTACCGTAAATAAGTTTTAATAAATTTTAATTTACTGAAACTTCGGTCTCCTTTAGCGACAGTTACAGGTGTCGTTCGCAAAATTCGAAGTGCTGTCCACGCATTCGGAAATGCATCGTAAAAGAAATCGAAATTAAGCGTAAGTGTGATGTTGAAGAAGTTAGGTTGGGAAGACCTGGAACACCGAAGGCGTTGTTCTCGACAGACGCTAATTGAAAAATTCACGGATGACTTGTTTCGAAATGATAGCAAACAAATATTCCTACCAACAACATTCATATCTAGGAATGACCACGAAAATAAGATATGATCCCCAGAACAGATGTATTCATTTTTTCCACGTGCGATTAGGGAATTGAATAGGAAGGAGTAAACTTAAAATCTGACAGGAGTAGTTCTCGATCAATCATTTCTGCCATCCTGATCTGTGTTTTCCATGGTTTTCCCTGATCGCTCCGGGCGAATGCCGGGATGACTCCTATAAACAGCCCGTGGGCGCGAATATCCCTTCCTATGTTCAAATGGTTCCACATTAGTATTGGTGTAATGCACCCCTCGCCACCCACTTTTAGTCACTCGCAGAGTAATAGTAATACCTTGTAACCATTTTGTTTCATAATCTGAACTTATATTGGTTCTGCCGATTCAAGCCCCACCAACAATAGTTTCAGTTAGAAAATTCTTTAGTCAATTCACAATCCGAGATGTCACATTTTTCTCCATTCTTAAACTCATTTATAAATATGCACAGGTTTATTACAATTCAGGAATTGTTTTGATAATGTGTAAGAACTACAGTGTATCATTAAATTTAGATAGTTGTGAAAATTGAGTGACCTACGCCTTCTTAATTGTACCGATAAGATGCTAAAACACGCTCACTGTAAGCAATTCTTCTGGATCTGTTGCTATCTCATCTACAGCCTCGTACTCAAAAAATTTCTTCTTTGTATGGTATCTAACTGACTTAATAAAAGGGTATGTCTCGGTCTGAGAAGCAATTTCTCACAAATTCCGAGATCTTTCACAACAGTTGTGGAGCGTTTCATGAATCCCCTTTCATACTGGATAGCCTTGCTTACAATAAATAATACTTGAATCAATACCAAATCACCATTGTAACTATAAACTCAAAATGCTCCATGGGCTGGCTCAGGGACAAGGCTTCTGTTACTACAGGTGAATAATTCGTTTCCAGAAGGGCGTCATGAACTGATGAATAGTGATAAACTGATAACGGTTTGCAACGCGGCTAGAAACTCTATTCTCCGAATGAATTTTACAAAAAATTTTGGTATTACTCTTTAAAATGCGTTTTTGAGAAATGACGTTCATGATTTTTTCTTGGATTTTTTCGTTGATCGAATAATTATTTCATCTCTGATTGCAGAGTCAATGAGCAACCATTATGAAATATCAACATAATTTGTGACGGTGTATGTCTGCTATATTCCATTTTGAAGTGCAGACGACGTTGCGGCCATAGCAAAATCTTCTTGTTCATACTGCTCTTTATCATTATCAGCCTCGTCTGAAGAACTTCTATAAAATAAGTTTTCTTCCGTCACGTGTTGAACTAGTTCTAGTGACGACGATTCAGATGACAACTCTAACAAATTTTGCAAGCAATTTTGAAGCCTCCTCAATTTCAACTTAGTTTAGTTTTTTTTTTCTTCAAAAAAAAAAAAAAAAAAAAAAAAAAAAAAAAAAAAAAAAAAAAAAGAATGAGAGAGAATGTGAGAGAGAGAGAGAGAATGAGAGAGAGAGAGAATGAGAGAGAATGAGAGAGAGAGAGAATGAGAGAGAGAGAAATAAATAAATGTAGCAACATGTCTTGTCTATAAAAGACACATTACATTTAGTAAATATTTACGCTACCAACGTTGATTGAAATCACCTAAGGTTTAACATTGTAGAAATAGATACATAGGTTGAATCTCGCCTCATGCAAATGACTGTGCCGGATCTAGAGGAGGGAGGGGGGGGGGGGCAAACCGTGGTGCTTACCACGGGAGACATACTCATGTTTAAATGGGTAGTAAGTGACAAATTCGTGGGGGGTGACCTTCTTTCTTAGCTCTACTGCCCTGAATGGCAACCTTCGGGGGCGGAAAATCAAAGAACTTGACCCTGCTCGGAAAATTCGTAGATCCACCACACGTGAATGAACTACAAGATTACAGCCGAAAAGGCAGGAAACAGGTGCGGGAGGCGCGGTGCGACACCGAAGAGTGCTAATTATGGGACGATTTGTGGTTTTTGGAATGGAGTAACTCGAGCTGACTCGGACTATATACATTTATAAATTCTTCTTGCTGATTAATTTATTAAAAAAATATGTGTACAGCAAGCTGGATTATTTTAGAATTTATTTTTCATTTTTTGCGCAAACGATCTCTCGCTGCCTTTTCGGCGCCCCCCATAAGACGGCGCCCGGTGTGGTCGCACCGCTCGCACCGCCCTAGGGCCGCCCCTGAATACAGTTAACATAAGGTTGTTTTCAACTGCATTTCGCGCATAACAAAAATAAATAGTTCTGAAGAAACCAGTAGTGAAATATGTATACGACTGATTGAGTCTGTAGATCTTAACTGCTGTATTCAGCATCAGAATCAGTTAGAGTAAAAAATTTACTACAATTTTAGTTTAGTTGCAGTCCTTAGGTGCTAAAAGAGTCCCCCTTTTTTTTTTTTTTAGCTGTAAGTGAAGTAGTAATATTTCGCTAACCTACAAAAAAAAGGAGGAAAATTGTGGATTGGAGCGCAGCGGACAAGAGAGGCAGTGAATAGCAGTCGGAAGGAGGTGCACAGTTTGTCGCCGGAAGTTAAGTCTATGCGTTCTGCAGAGCTGTTAAATATCATGTACAATGGACGAGGACTCAAACAGGAAGGGAGCGACTTAAGACACAATCCCATATGCCGTGCTGGGCAGACCCTGCTATCCATCAAACAACAGTATTATTATTCTCGTATCAAAAACATCAAAATACACAGTTAAATACATTGTGCAAATCAACAACTTTAAACACACTTAGCCCAGTACTTCGCAACCTCAATCGCATTGTGCGTTGCTTGAAACAGGTCTTCGTTGTTGCAGGATGATGGGCACATAGGGCACTCGAGCATATGATTCATAGTTTGGTCTTCACCACATTCGCACTTAATACTGGTAGTATCAGTATAACTTCATCTCATTAGCTTTTCCTTGGACCTGCCCACTCCTATTCGCAATCGATTTAAGGACCACCAGACCTTCCAGTCTTCTTCATGACCAGGTGGCAAGCGCTCTGCAACTGTCAGTGGTCCCGAGATGTTGGGAACCCTCATTTTTCATAACTGTACTCTTGCCTTTTCAGGTAACCCAATTAGTTCCTGTGATGTTCTGAGGAAGCTTTTCCTTTTTTTTTTTTTAACAGTTTAACGTCTCTTTTTAACAACGTGGTATTTAGAGACGGGAAAGGATGGGGGCAAGGAATGGGAAGGAATTCGGCCATGGCCTTTTGAAGGAAGCATCCCGGCATTCACCTGGAGTGATTTGGGGAAACCATGGAAAACCCAAATCTGGATGCCCGGACGGGGATTCGAACCGCCGTCCTCCCGAATGCGAGGCCAGAACGCTATCCGTTACACCACCACGCTCGGTAAAGCTTTTCCTGGATTTGAGTCTCTGGGCTGGTGGTATATGGCCGTGCAGTGGATGAGCGCTTTCCCGTTCTACTTTGGTCCTCTCCTTGTTCGCAGCCACTTCTCTCCGGATACTGGCTGGTGCAATGACCGAAAGCTGGTAAAGCCTATCAACTGGGTGAGGCTTTAAACAACCTGTAACTAGCCTACAGGTGTTATTGAGGGCTACATCCACCTGTTTGGTATGAGATGATGGGTACCAAACTGGGCATGCATATTCTGCAACAGAATAACAAAGGGCCATTGCCGATATACGTATAGTTTGTGGTTGACTGCCCCACTGTGATCCAACTAATTTGCACAGTAAGTTGTATCTTGTAGAGATCTTCATTTTGCAATTCATGCAGTGCTTATTATATGTATAATTTGTCGTATCAGCCAAAAAGAACTACTGTAGTAATAGAGCAGTAGTGATGTCCTGTCACTGAGTGAGGCAGTATGGCTTCTCACTAGTCTCTCCATCCTACTGCATGGTCGGCAACGGCTGCGCGTTAAAATCACCAACATAATGGATAGCTCCAGACTGTAATTGCGCAAAATATATTAAAAAAAATTCTTAGGGATACAGCGCGAGGTGAATTGATACATAACTGGTATTCATGCAGGGCAGACATGTTTAGATTTGTAAGGATAGAAAATTGAAGCATACAGCCGCAATGGCAGATAGCAAGTGACGTCAACAAACAAAAATAGTCACGTATGACAGCTTTGCAGGAAAGACTTCCTAATCTGCAATCGTAAACGGAGACTAATGAGAAATAGTTACCTGGCTCAGCAAAAACAAAGCAGATTAATACGCGTCAGTCAATCAGTCATCATCTACACAGTTTCTAAAGTTTCGCCACGGTGACGTATTGCAAATGCACAAAAAAAGCACTTACAGTCGAACAAAAACCAACAGGAGCAATTATTTCGTATAATTGTGACCTATTTTCCTTCCTCAACAAAATTGCCACCAATCGACATGCGTCCAATACAGACAAAATGCATTCAAAATCCGGAGAAGTCGCGAATACCTGCCTTATATGGGTTATTTGTGTCAAATAAAACTCTGATAGCAAAGGAGGCAATAATTCAAAGAAAAACGTGAAATATATGAATATGTTGTTTTCTGGAGACAAAAACCGTCAGTATGAAGCTATGCGTGCAGCGAAAAATTACACGCTAAAACTGTTTGCAAAGAGAGAGAGAAAAGAAACAAAAGGGATAAATTTGTAGGAAACATGAGTTGGAACATGAAAAGTTATATTAAAAACAAAATTCGTCGTCAGTGACAATGTTTCGTGTGGGAAGAGTCATTATCTGCAGCGATACATACAGAGTGAAAAAAAATGGCGCAAAAACCAAACAAAGATTTAAACACATTGAAGTCTTTGTGTTTTTTTGTCAGCCGCTGTCTCGTTATGAAGGTTCACAATTTTGTGTTTTTATATCAGAAAGCGTCATATGAACCAGTTCATTAGTAAAGTTTAAACAATACTACTTTTGGCTGTAGTATACATAAACCAGAATATTGTAACTGAAATGAAAACTTGACGCCACAGGAGTTAGAGATTAACGAAAATACTTGCATGAAAACCAAACCGGGAGGTCCTTTCTGCCTCATTTACTTAACTTACCAATTCCTGTTACGAGAAAGAAAAACACAGAATTACAAAAACCTCACACAATGGCCGACTACAACCACGTGAGTGCGCAGGAGACCTCTAGCGGCAGCCAGCGAAACTGTGATGGAGCATGGTGTTGAGCAGCGACGATCTGGTCTTGCACTCAGTGGGAGGCGGGTTCGAATCCCCGTCCAGCCATCCAGATTTGGGTTTTTCGAAATCGTTCCAGGCGAATACCTGGATGGTTCTTTCTAAAGGCCATGGCCGATTTTCTTCCCTGTCCCGTTCCTTACCTCTTGCTACCTATGCGTCGATAAGTTAAAAAACACTAGAATAAATAGAATTATTACGTTATTTAAAATCGATTTAAAAACTGAGATGACTAATATTAAACATTCCTACAGATTACATGAATCAGCATTAATGATTAACAATGAAACGTTTAAAATCTTTCCTGGCAGCTGTATCAAGTAACATTAATAACAGTAATAATATTAGCTCGTGCAGATTACATTACACCCAGTACAAAAAGTGCTGCATAGTATTCTCACTGAATACTGCAGTGAAAGAGGTACCCAACGACGAAACAGATAGAAAAAGAGATTAGAATTACACATTGCATTCAACGTTCTAAACAAGATATCTAAAACAAATAGATCTTTTCTAATAATTCCTGTCTTAAAAAAAATGCACACAAACACATTCGACGTTTTAGAGCAGGTTTTCTCAAAGTGGGGTGCTCGAACGATTCACCAACTGATCGCAGGGTGTCCGCGACAAGATTTACGCTTTGGAGGCTGACATGGGTTTCTCGATAGTTTAACAGGCAACATGGTGAATTGAGAAAATGAGCAAAATTGCTCCTGAAATCGACTCAATTTGCACAGGAAACAAGTCCCGTCCATCATATTAATTATCTGTAAGGACCTTCCAGCCACGCAGGCATCTGTCAGCTAGGTGAGAAACTACAAAGAGCGTCAAGCCACGCAAGTGTTGACATCTTTTGGCTAGGGAGAGAACCATAAGGAGGATCGAGCCATACAGGCAGTTCGATCTGTTGGCTAGTGGAGGAACCACAAGGTGCGACCAGTCACGTATGCAGTACCATCTATCCGGCTAGCGGGTGAATCACAAGAAGCGTTAATCCAAGAAGGCAGTACCATCTATTGGCTAGTTCAGGAACCACAAGTAGCGCACGCAGGCGCTGCCATCTATTGGCTAGCAGCAGAACCATAAGCAGCGTCGAGCCACGCAGGCAGAGCACTAGCGCGAGTACTTACTTTTCCTTTATGTTTACGAAATTATTTATCAGTTGTGAGGCCGGATTATATGCATTTGCATATTAAGCCCATTTTAACCGGTTTTGCATATTTTACCTAAAACGTAGTGATGATGTATATTTTCGCTATATTTACAATGTTTTCAGGTAGTGTACCTAGTTAATAAATAAAACCTTGCATTGTAGCTGACAAGACCTACTTTCAACACGGCTCTTAGCACTCGTGCGTCATTGCTTTGATACTAATACAGAATCACTGCAGGATACAGACGGACGATGTCGTTTTGTGTCGCGCCGCTAGCGCGCCTGCTGTATAAACATATTAAGCATGCTATTGTTCGTGGACTCATTTCAATGTTTAATTTTTATTTATTTCTACAAAGTTTAATATAAACCATGCCTCCAGAGGAAAGTGGTATATTCGTGGAAAGTGATTATCTTGGAACATTTACATACGACGGAGATGTTTTATATTGTTGAGTTTGCGATAATATATTTCGTGCACAAAAATGTTTCAAATAGACCAGCATGTCAAGACAAGTCTCGCACAAGAAAGGTCTACGGCAACAACTTCTAACAGCGGCAAGTAGTAGCAGTGGCGTAGCTAGGTCAACAAGGGCCCCGGTGCAAAAAATTTATTTTGGGTCCTCAGGCCAGACGGGCGACCTATTTTTTGCTTTGTGTGCTGTTAGGGGCCCCCTGAACTGAGGATGGGGGCCCTTGAATTGTTCTTTAGGGGCCCCTGAGCAGTGGTTGGGGCCCCCCCCTGAGCAGCGAGGGCCCTTAGTGAGGGGCTCCTGTGTTCTCAGGGGCCCCTTAGACGACGGTAGAGCAAATAAAAGAAAAAGTCGCCAGTTTGCCGTGAAGGCTCGTGGGCCCTCTAAACTGCGCTTGAGCGCCCCTAGAGGTGCGCTTAGGGGCCCCCTGAGCGTGAGGGCCCCGGTGCACTGCACCGCCTAGCCCCATAGTAGCTACGCCCCTGAGTAGTAGTAGCAGCAAAGACAAACAAAACAATCACTTAAACATGGATCCGTGTGAAGCATTGTTTGCAAGTAATATGGTGGATCCAGGATTGTGGTTTGGGGCTTCACTCGGGTGAGGGTAGGCTTTATAGTCTCCTCGGATAATGTGAGGGGAGGATGTTTGTTTGCAAGTAATATGGTGGATCCAGGATTGTGGTTTGGGGCTTCACTCGGGTGAGGGTAGGCTTTATAGTCTCCTCGGATAATGTGAGGGGAGGATGTCGACGACAGAACTCATGTTAAATTTTATTTCAGATTGCCGTCCTTAAAAGAACAGTAGAGATAACAAAAAAAGTATTTTATTATCAATGAACGTCGAAAATTTTCAATGTAAGTATTATCAAAACTCCGAAAATCTAATCAAACCAAAGTATCACGTAAAATATACCAGCATGGTGGGTGAGCGGTAACGCTCTGTCCTCGCGTTCGGGTGGACGCGGGTTCGAATCATCGTCCGGACATCCAGATTTGGGTTTTCCATGGTTTCCTCAAATCACTCCACGCGAATGCAAGTATGGTTGCTTCAGAAGGCCATGACCGAATTCCTTCCCTTTCCTTCTCTATATTCCTTTCTCAACTCTAAACACCACAACGTCGACGAGGAGTAAAGCTATAAGCGAAAAAAGTCAGTAAAAATGATAATTATACATTTTTGCTTGCAAGTCTTTCCATAGTAAATTCCTACTACCACCATAAATGATACCGTCGTGTTTGGAGGTCGTTAAAACTAGCTGGTAGCTGGCGAAGCATGAGACACTTTTCGAAGTTTTTGGAATTTTTTTTTCGATCTAAATCAGCTTGCATTATTGTACAGATATTTTCACTAACTGGATAATACATATGTCTGGTAAGTACAGGCACCAGAAATTGAAAATTTTCGACGGTCATTGGCAGAAAATACAATGTTCCGGCATTTTAATTTCATATGAAAACTTTTTAACAAAAATTAATAAGTTTCACTTTGTTAGGTAATTTCATGAAGTGGATACTACAGGTGTCATAAAAACACTTTTTAAAAAAATTGATGTTAGCTTGTTGGCTGACAAAACACTGCTGCCGTGTGTTGGAGGTGAAGGTAATATAAAGTGTCGTCATTTCTGGGAATGTAGTTTGCGATTCATTTCATGTGTTCAGGTGTGTCTACATCGTTTGATTTTGTGGCGGCAATATTATCGGAGATTGTGGTTAGTGATAAGGGAACCAAGATAATAAACAGGATTTAATTTTATTTGAGAATTGGTACGTAAATTATGTCATTGTATGTGCGAGTTATAAGTCGCTGCTTGCAGCTAGAGCAGGTACGCGTATCACGCTATAGTCACGTGGTGACGCTCTGCGTCAGCGTTTTCAGGCTTGGTACAAAGCTAACTGCGCGCACCAGTCCATTCTTTACGGGACAGCACGCAGTAATCATGTAGTCGCTTACAGAAGGTAAGACACGCAGCAAGCCTCGGTTTGATCTCCAAGTCAATAAGTTATTCGGTTTGATCTCCAAGTCAATAAGTTTGGTTCCCAAGTTAGTCAGTTTGTCTCCAAAAGTGTTCAGTCTTTGTTATAATAATTTCTAAAGTATTCGGTTGGTTGAAGTTGGATAATATGTCTTAAAGTAGCTCAAACTGCCCCGGTGTAACTTATTTGGTTGATTAAGCTTCCATTTATATATGTTGGTAGGAGTTGCCACTAGGTATAAGAATTATTCAGTCGCCGTTGCATTTGAGAGGATATTGTGTATGTGTGTGAGAGAGAGCGGCCTATTTGTGTTAATGGTTGTGAAGTAATAAGTGATTGATGGTAGGAAGCATTCGTTGAAGTAAAGGCAGTAATTATGTGATAACCTTGAGCAGTGAATTCAGCTTAGTAATGCAAAGATGTGTCATTTTCTCTTCGTGTCAGTTAGTTGGAATCGGACTAAAATGTATGTTAGGTTTTTTATATTAAATGGTTTGTAACTTAATCCGCACTGTTTGGTCTCAATAACACTCGTAGACTAAAGAATCCATAGCCCCTCAATCTGCTATTATGATATGTTGATAATGATGATAATGTTGATTTAGTATTTTGGTAACGGAAGTTGATACTATAAAGAAGAGTGAACGGAGTTTTATTTGCAAGAGGTAAGAAAGTATAAAATCAATCGCAGATTGGTAGTCTCTGCGTAATCAAAGATTACCTGGTAGTCAGAACCTGATATAAATTGCTAGAATTAACATCTCCTAGCTAATCACCTCCTCCTCCCCCCCCCCCCTTCAAAGGCAAGTTAAAATTAAAGTTAGATGAAAATCTTTAGTAATGTTGGATATTTAATATAATAGCAACCACTCTCGGCAACCCCGCTACATTAGGTTACAGTGGAGCCTGGACTAGAATATTCTTGTTACAGCATAGAGCACGGGGAGTTTAGTTGTTATTAGTAATTAATGAGCCTCCTTCATGAGCGCCATGTTAGTCACGACGTGTATCGCGATGTAAACTACGCCACAACATCTCGTACGAAATTACCTGGTAGCCGTTCATGAGGTGGTCACACACGATCGCTCCATTTGGGTGACATCCGCATGGAGCCGCGTTTGATTGTTGAGTCGCCTGGGAACGAGTACAGATTTTTGTATCGTCAATTCTTTGATCCGTGGTTGGCTTAAGCGATCTATCAGCTGTATAGACATGGCTGCCTAACTTAATAATTATCACCGGGCTTCGTATCTGTATACCAATTGCCATCATCTTGCCGGTTTGATTAATTTCGTTAATATTACAGGTTTACTGCTTTATGTTAACGTACCTACCGCCTTTGTATGAAGTTGAGATCATTCGTAAGTAATGAGTAATAGGGTATATCGCTATATCTCGGAAACTGCTTTAAATTATTTATTAACGAAAATTATTCAACCATACCGTTTATTTTCTAAAGAGATTAAAAGCCCGCCGAAACGACACAGCACAGTCGCAGTGGCAGCTCACCTGATGAAGACGGCGGAGGTTGCTGCCGAAACGATGTGGAAAGAAGAAATTATCCGGCAGAATACCCGAGAAGATTTCGGTGCAATCACACGCCGGGAAATCTCACAGTTGGAAACATTGTTTACGAGTGGCGCATAGTACAATAGAATCTCCAGTTAACTACAAACAAAGAGTGAGTATACCCACAGCAGCTGAAATATTACAGACGTCGGTGCAGCTAGCTCGTAGAAACCAGACAGCCCTGTGACTGACTCACTCGTCGCTTCCTGTGAAGATCATTATTTTTGCTGTAATATCGGGAGGAGACTGAAACACTGTAGTAAAATGTACACACATTTAAAACCGCTGAAGATGTTTTCCCAAGTGTTTGAAACCTCTTATTTTTCTAACAGCCGCGTGATTTAAGGTTAATTACCAGTGAAAAGATTCGAGCCTTGCTTCCGATTTTTTTTTCCCGATATTATTTGCTACTTGTAATATTGCAGATTCAATTTTTCGAAAATTCTCCATATTATTAATTTGTTTTTCTACGAAGACTTCTAATTTTTTTTTTTTTTTTTTTTTTTTTTTAATAAGCGTCTTTCAAAGACTTGAAACACATCCGATTTGAAACTGAAACTTGACGTTACTGGTGTTTTGAAAAAACAAAGTTTTCTTCACACTGAAAATTACTTGCACATTAATTGTAATCTATAAATGAGAAAACGAGAAAGTTCGGATGTGTGTTTGGATGTACTTCTGGAATCAATCACGCCTTAATAACTCAACATATTTAAATGAATTTTGGCATGAAGTCAGTTAATTGCGTGCGAAGTGTGATAGGATAGATTTTATCCAGCAAAAACGCATAGTTCTTTTAGAAATTTACATTAATATCAATTCGGAAACAACAAAGAGTTTCCTATTTCGTAGACAGCCGTCCCACGGTTACTCTTTGCTTTTTTCGTATATCGCAAACACTGCTTTTCAGAAATAAAAGCAAAAACCTTCTTACATATGCAAGTTTGTGTTTCGTTTATAAGCCATAAGACGCACTTGACAAATAATAGTTTGGAAGCACGAAATATAAATCTGTACTTAACCTTAAGTTCAGGAAGAGAATTCTTCAGTTGCATACATGAAATGGAATAACACCTCAGGTATCACACCGTAATTCCGTTCGTAAGCCTAATATATGCTTCATTATATGTGTTAAAAATCAAAGTTTGAAAAAAATATTAAATACTAAGAGTATACCACCACAAAAGTGACAAAATGGTCGTCCGCGAAGAGGCCGTTTTTGTATGTTCGTGACGAATATGAAACAGTTTGTTTCCACCTCGGTTCGGTTTATTGCCTTTGTTTATTTTTTTCTGCTGTAGATTCTCTGTAACATTACAAATTATTTTAAACAAAATTTAAAACTTAATAGAAGATAACAAACCCTTTTTTGTTTTTTATCTTAACTTTCTGTAGAAATCAGTGAAATAGTTGCCTATGAAAAAAAAAGTGGTTTTTTGCTTACTGTTGAATATTCTGCTAATAACTATTAAATCCTTCACTTAAAACGAATGTATTCAATAGTCTAAGGTAGAAACTTTTCGTTTCGAGAAGCCATGTTAGGAGTAGTTTACACAGCGATATACGTCGTCACTAACACGGCGCTTATTTATTACTATAATAATTACTAAATTCCAGCTGCCTGATGCTATAACAAGAATATTCAGGTCCAGGTAGCGTTTCAACCTAATCACTATCTACGCTAATTTTTCAATACAAAATCAAACGATATGGTCACACCTAACACATTAAACGAATCTGAACTAATTTCGAGTTGTAGCAGCAGTTTCAATATGAGGTTTCCTTATTAGCTTAGCATAAATTATTATAATTAATTTTATTATACACCTTCAGTATGAATTACAGCTGGACTAAAACACGCGCACTAACATAATCACTGTATTGCGACGAAAACTTTACTTGCAACATTAACGTAAGAGTTGTAATGAATTTTAGACATTCCCTTGTACAGCGTAAGTTATGAGCCTTTTAGAATACCTTTTTAAATTACGATATTTTAATAACTGTCATGGTGCTGATGCCATAGTTCATATGACTGGATGTAGTTCCACATGAATTTATTATTTACTTCGCTTTTACAACCACCATATTACAAAGGTCATTTTTCAGACAGATTTTAGCGGTTGCTTTGTATCATGGTCTGAAATTAATGGATCAAGTTTATATCGGAATTCATGATGTCACTAACAATCAAATAGTGAATGTATTAATGTGCGGTTGATAGAACCCTTGACATTTTAGCAACAATATTGGTGGATTTTGTGGTTTGCTTGAAATACAGCTTGAAGCAAAATGACAACTGACACTTTATAGTAGTTTAAGATGATTTCATGAGGGCCAATTTAGTGACATGTATCGCGTTGTACTTAAATTGTATCAAAATATTAATAATAGCTCCGGAACAGGTAATATAAATCTGTACTTCAGTTGCGGACGTAAAGTAGTGTGACATTTCAGGTATCAGACTGTAATTCGATTCGTAATATGTGTCACAATATGTGTGATATATCAAAATTTGAGTCATAGTAGGCCTACTGATTTCAAAGGAGCTGTATTAACGAAGGTTATGGTAAGTTTGCTACACTGCCTGGACCAGAATGATTACTAATATTCCACGGTGCACAGTTGATTTGGAGTTCAGAATGTGGTTACCATTGCGAATTCTGACTATAAAGACGTCAGAGTATGCTCAAGAAGTCTACGCCACTAAGGGTGGTCTATTAATTACGTGGGGTGAAATGGAGCTGGGGAGGGGGGCGAAATCCAGTGAAATCTCACGTAGCATTTGAAACTCCTGAAGGGCAGTATAGCTAAAAAAAAAAAAAAAACCCACAAACGACGAGGATACCAACTTTAGTGGGAGGGGGGTGGGGTTCTCGGAAGTAGGATAGCTAAAAAAAAGGATCTAAGAAAAACTACAAGGTAGGTAGTAGGGTTGGGGAAGTCCCGTCAAAATCTCATGTCATTTTAGGGGGAGATCTCACTACGGGAGAGGTGGGGGGTTAGGGATTACGTAAAAACATCTCACGTAATTAATGGACCCCCCTAAGTGAGTAATATTTGTAACAGTGTCTTTTGGCGTGCATTACATCTTTGTTACCTACATCCCGGCTTTGACGAACGCTTTTCATTGAAAATTAAAAGCCAAGGAAGCAGATGACAAAATTTTCAACCCTAAAGGAGAATTTTTTTCTGCTGGTCGTACTCTGAATAGTAACATAAAATTTTATACCATAACACACTTTCAAGCGGACGAAGTCGCGGGTAACTGCTAGTATATTATATATATGTAAAATCCATCATTGCCCTGCTAAATCAAAACTGCAGAATGGATAATACACAAAAGAGATCAATACAAGCTCTCTTCTAGAACTCTAAAGGTTAAAATGGTCTCTTATGAGTGGTGGGGATCCCCAGGGTGGTGCAGCCACAGGAATGAAGAGCTAACTAAAACTTTACTACAACAATATAAGCCCTGTATACTTTTTAGTGACTTTCATTTCAAATATAATTTTGTTGAAGTACATTTGAAGCACAAAACAAAAAGCTAAAAATATACATTTAAAACCAATCGAGGGCAATGTATGTAACCATGCAAGGCAAACTTTGTAATCTAAGAACAAATCTATGAATATTCTTGCTATTTAGTACAGTTTATTCTTAAATATATTTGAAATTTAACTATGCAACACACTAATATTTCTAAATATTAGAATTAAAACACAAAATACAATGGAATTAACCCTGCACAATATTTAAAACTTAATAGAGCTATATTTTTTTATCTGCAGCAAATATACAGACAAAAATCTTATACCCTTCAAAACCACTGTAACATCCCAACAACCATTTTTCAACATTAAAGATATAGCCAAATATCTTTCATTCCACGTCATACTTCAGAACAGGCCGCAAGTCATGTCCTAACAATGTACGAATTAACTAGACATTTAATTACATATTAAGTAAATACACAACCTACAAACATTACATATAATTCTCATTCAATGTTTTAAATAATTTTATCGAAAAATTAATAAGATATACTAAAAAAAATAGCTGAACTAATTTATTTAGGACAATTTGAATAGTATATTTGGCACTATTGTTCTATTCAGTATTTAGACCAGCTGTATGATGCAAATTACAGAAAATCTGTTTGATTGTTTTAGTGGGCATATTACACTTAACAATAACAAAATGCCTTGCAATAGAGTTACTAGAAAATAATTTTATCATCATACAACAAACATAAAAATTAGATATTATATCAAATAACCCTAACATCAGTAGAAATAAATAATTTGACACAAGAAATTTATAATCACAACATCAACCATTTTTAAATAATTAATTCCAACTATGATATTTAACTATAAATTTTACTCTATATGCTTCAGAGAAGCAATACCTTAACACTTTAATTGCTAGGTATTGCCCGGCAGAGCCCTCGCTGGGTTCTCCTTTGTTGTCGCCTAAGCCGTCTACCTTTACTGAAAGGCCGCGGTCGGTCGATACCTGCGCTGCTGAGTTCGGAACGCGGCCCGACCCACTCCGTGCTGAATATATTTGGAGGCTGTGTGTGACAGACTTCTGCTAACGCTCTGCGTTTTGAAACCCCAGATAAAAAAAAAAAAAAAAAAAAAAAAAAAAAAAAAAAAAAAAAAAAAAAAAATTTCAGTTATACCGACATCTAGTGTTTTTCAATTTATAGCTCCTCTAAATGTCCGCGTAGAGAAACATACAGGTACTTCATAAGCTAAACGGATATTACAGCAACTGAAATGTGTTAGGTATTTTTGTTTGATAGAGGAGAAAATTTCGAAGTGTTCGAATATCTTTCACAAATTCTCCATATATTTTCCATCTTTATTTTGGTTCTGGGCTGTGGACCGTCACTGGCGAAGTTAAAAATATTTTTTTTTTCATTTTTTTTTTGTTTTTGTATTTTACTTAGTTTTAGAGGCGTATAAATGTAATGTAATTAGTACAGTGCAGTTACCCATAGTTAATAAATGTTTTTCGTGTAACTAGCCTCGAAACATGGCACAATATACATTGGTTACTGTGCAGGTTCTGCATTTGTTCCTGGTTTCTGGGCGCACTTTCTGTTTCGAAGATCCAGCGTATCTACGCATTGGCTTGTTCTTCTATAAATTTTTAATGTGCATAATATTTCGAAAATGTCTCCCAGTTAGTACTTTAACCTTGAAAATCTAGAGTGAACTGATTCTGGCGTATTTCTCTTGGTATATATATATAATCTATTGGTTTCTTCAGCAATTGATTTCATAAGATCTTCTGTAAAAATTATTCAAAATAATGACAATGCTTCAATTTTAAACTATCCGTATCTGTGTCGTGCAGCTGAATCATCTAACGCTTGGAAAAAAGGACGAGAATTGCTTTTCTTTCAAGTCAAACCTGTCACTAAAGCGTCCTCTTTTTCCATACATTTAGCTTTCGCTATATGAAGCTTCAGATACTGAAAATATTTACCTCTTGTGGAGACAGATGTCGTTTTCCACCAGCTGATGTACAAGGCTTAGGACTATTACTTCGAGATCCTATCGAAGGGCCATCACTATCATTTATATCAAAGAGATCACTGACTCTGTCATTTCTAGTAAGAATCTCCAAGATTTCTTCCATTGCCATTTTCTCTGTGAAAACTAAAATGAAATTGCAACACAAATAAGATGACACCTGCAAACACTCACAGGCAGAACGTTGGAAAGCAATTAACTAGCTGGGATAGAAATACGGCTACCTCATTTGGCCACTATGTGGCTCGCGCGTTAAGACGCGCTGAGCACACAGGGACCCGAGCGGCTTAACGACTTAACGCGTCCAGAGCACAGACAGGGCGGCAAGGCGTCGCGTGTAAACATGTCAAGAGCACCGGACGGAAGGAAGCAAGGGCGCGCGTAAACTGCGTCTAGAGCACCTACGTGCAGTAGAATCCACGCGCGTTAAATGATCTAGAGCAGTCAAAGGGTTAATGGAAAGCAGTTTCTATTCCATTTCAATTCCTCTAGACACTATAATGATTTTTCCACAAACTTAATATGGAAGAGCAAATTAGTACATAATAACTACTTGATTACAAATATATTCTGATGTCACTTGTAACTTCATGATTGCTTTACAGTGTTTTTACTCGCATATACCAATATAATTAAAAAAAATTCTCAATGATTTATTTTAACATACCATTTGAAAGAATATGCACAGATATTGCTAGAAAATGGATGTTCATCCAAATGAATTGTCTTATGCATTTCAAGAGTCCCTGAAACAGAATCTCCTTTGTCCTTCAAAGGGTTCAGAGTGAGTACATGATTTACAACAAAATTCGTTATTAAAGGGCCATTCTAATAGTGAATTGCCTTACCCCTTTTAGGACTTACAGTTGATGTAAAACGTTTTCTACTAAAATTAAAAGAAAATTGACATTTATTTTAATGAATCAACCTGTCTTGCAAGAGTTCTGTACTTCTAAAATATTTTATACAAACTTCATCTCAAAATGACTCTTCACATTAATGATTCTATTTATGCTTTTTAAGATATCCCGACTGTCTGAAAGAATTTCCAAAAACTACACAAGCAAATGGCGCTCACTTAAATGAACCCTCTTGTGAGATTTAAGATTCCAAGCTTGAATGAAAGATTTTCCACAAATGTCACAGGAAAATGGCCTTTCACCTGAATGTATAAGCTTGTGACTCTTAAGATGCCCAGAATGAGTGAAAATTTTTCGACAAACATCACAAGCAAATGGGCGTTCACCTAAATGAATCCTCTTGTGAGTTTTAAGATCCCCACAACGAATGAAAGTCTTTCCACAAATTTCACAAGAAAATGGGCGTTCATTTAAATGAATCCGCTTGTGCCGTTTAACATTCTGAAAACGAGTGAAAGTATTTCCACAAACTTCACATGAAAATGGGCGTTCACCTAGATGAATCCTCTTGTGAGATTTAAAATTCCCAGAATTAGTAAAAGATTTTCCACAAATGTCACAAGAAAATGGCCTTTCACCTGAATGAATACGCTTGTGCGTCTTAAGATCTCTAGAACGAGTAAATGTCTTTCCACAAATTTCACAAAGAAATGGCCTTTCACTTGAATGAATAATCTTATGAGTCTTAAGGTACCCAGAATGAGTGAAAGATTTTCGACAAACATCACAATGAAATGGGCGTTCACCTAAATGAATTCGATTGTGCATTTTAAGATGCCCAGACTGTGTGAAAGATTTTCCACAAACTTGACAAGAAATGGCCTTTCACCTGAATGACTGGTTGTGTGCTCCGTTGTAGTAAGTTGCTCCTTATTTATGCGAGTGTTGCACTGACAGTCATATTCTCTAGAAATAAAATTAGACATTTGAATTGATATCTAAAGAAAACATATTAAACAAAAATAGTCAAACACAGATTTATCAAATAATAATAATGGTTATTTATTAATTAGCATTACAGATTCTTTTCACATATATAGGGGGTTTCAAGAATCAAATTGTTACCTGACATGAACCATCACTAACCAGAGGCTTTGCGTATAATTACACATCATCAGGTATTACCATTTATTTTCTTTACTTTTAATATTTTCAATTAGCAAATAGTTTAGTAAGTTATATATTTTTATGAATTGTAAAGTTTTGGTAATTTGTCTTCAGTGTTTTGCTCCCACTGTTTGTCCTTTTTCTCCATTTTTAAATATTCCCTACAAATTCCATTTGTTTCACTTCCAAAATATTTTTCAGTAATACTAGATTGAAAAGTGGTTGAATACAGAATTTAAAGAAAAAACATTATATATACAAGAAGATATCACTAAATTATAAATGACACAAAATACAAAAGCCACATATAATTAAAAAGGAAGACAGAAAATTGGTATATATGAAGAATTACAACAAATCAATCTTTGGATTGATAACAAAAGATCTTCTACAAAACACAACAATTTGCCCATAACTTCTACCATGTATCTGACATATTCTTCTACTGAGGAAGGATTATATGCACAATAATTATTGTTTATATTGTTCCTGTCTATTTTGGTGTATCAAACACCATCATCAGACCAGACTCAAACAAAATACATTTATTCTAAATCCTTGTATAATATTAAACTTTCCCTTTTTTAAGTTATCTTAATTCCCATCTAGATGTCAGCTGTAGATCCCTTTCAAATGAGAATTTGAATATTAATATTATTAGTAAAATATTAGAAAATATCTTTCAGTGATATTTATTGTGTCACCATAAATCTGAAGCCATTCATCTATAGTCAATCGAAAAATGTTAGTTTAAGTGAGAGGAATTTAGTCCATGCACTATCTTAAACTGTAATTGCTTATGTTACTTATGGTCATTCAACCAGAGACTAACTAACTGACACACACAATGGCCACTATATACAACCCTGAATCACTTTAAAAATAAGTAAATCAATACAAAGCTATCAAACAGAAAGCAAAACTGATATGCACAAAAATAGAAAAAGCAACTGGCTTTCAGTAGTAAGAGGTGAGGGAAGAGTTTTCATTACCGAGGTGACAATTTACACCAAATTTTGATTACTTACCCCCACAGAAAAAAGGAAACTGAGTTTTGTAATTTTCCATAGTTATTTTTTTACCACTTTGGTGAGTATATTTTGTGTTCTTCCATCTTACAACAAAAATATAGATTTATTTAAATCTTTTATTATTTTCTGTTTTACTTTAGCTTCAATCTGTTATATACCACATCATATAAATAATTATTTTTATAAGAAATTATTAATTAAACCTGAAATCATTGTACCACGTTTTTATAAGCTATATATTGAGAAGTATAAGCATCTGTTTCTCAGTTCACCTAAGATATATTAAAGAATACTTGAGAATTATCATAGTTGAAATTACAGAACAGTTTAATATTCGTTGTCAAATTTTACATAACACAATTTTCCAATTTTCACTGTTGTGAATTAGTGCAGATACCTATGACGTAGTATATTTATAAGTAGTTTAAAAATATAACTTAACTAGAAATTTCATTTTATGCAGCTAAAAGTATTTCCTAAAATAACACTTAGAACTTTCATAATACCATCTGGAACACCCAAATGAGCACATACACCAAGCAAGCTTATAATTAATACCTGAAAACCAAAAACAGCTACACAGAAACTCATTATCAAGAATTCTATGTTAGATCTAAGAATAAAATTTGTATCTAGGGTTTGCTAAAATAAAAATTCATTTAACCCTCTCTTAATACCACAACCCTCATATACCAAATAATAAATATTATGGAAATAAAATATAAAATCTGGTAATCTGGGAGAGAATATGATATATAGCCCATTAAAGAAATATATGCTACATCTAAACAAAATATAGGGGAATTCCATTAATAACTTACATTGTTACTAATTAAAAACACTCCCAAACCACAAAATTTTATAAGTAGTAGAGTACTTATATTTTGTTTTTACCTTTAGGCTCAATTGATTATCTCACAGTGAAATAATACGGAATGATTGATAGACCCTAGTCTTAATAAAACTCAGCTCCTACAATCTGTAGTCTTGCAGAATCACTGCTATGTCGCTAACAAGTTTTTTATACTAAGGGCTCATTTCCTTCATATGAATATATTCAGATTATACCTAACTTGTTGTTCAAAGGGCAACAAAATAAAACAGTTAAGAGAATTCTGTATAACATGTTAGTAACCATAATTCTATGGCATTAAATGTTATAAAATATATTGACTATGTGAATAGATACATCTAAAGTCTATGAATCATACTAAAGTTCTACATGAATCAAACCATTAATTTGTTGTCAGCCTATATGCATCATACTTGCTTGGACTTATAATTTGAAACTTACATATATTGATATATGGAATATAAATATTGATTATTCATATCCACTACTTGTCTTTAAAGCTATTCATAAATTTTATGGCCTACTGACCATAGCTGAGTAATTTTAATGTGATAGCATTATTCATGAATTTTAATAATTGTTTATTTGTATTCAGCAGTAACCCATAAAAACCCACAGATCATTAGTAAAAGGATAAAAAAGGGTTTCTACCTAATTATCCAATTTGGGGCTGTAACAGGCAGTTTACTTTAAAAAAATATGAAGTCTTGAGTTCATTTACTATATTTATGGATTTTTTTAAAGTTAGTTCAATGAAAATAATCTCTAAGGATACATGACTTTTTTCCCAGATTATTGAATACTTAGAGAAAAATTACTGTTAACTAATTAAAATTCTTTGAAATGTGTTTGTTAACAATATGATATTCAAATAGACCATACTGAAAAACATAGTACCTTCCAATAATTTCTAAAGTTGTAACTAAAAGAGTTGGGTTTCAATCCCAATATATGGATAAATTGATTTTGGTAATCCATGTTATCTTCAATTTAATATACTAATATGAATCATTCACACAGGTCTTGCTAAAATTAATCCCCTACTGCCTTTTATCTTGTGACTATATTTTATACTTCCTTTTTTTTTCTTGGATAATCTCGGTAGTGAGCCTTTGCTGCCAAATGATGCCACACTGAAACTAGACACTGAGGAAGGTGGCTCTGTGTAATTCTCAGAATTATTTTAGAACTGCCTAAATTTTACTATAGCTCACTTAAAACTCCAAATCACTCAGACTACTATACGAATGTTAGCTACAGGATCAACCACTAAAATCTCATTTGATTAAACTGATGGTAAACAAGGAGCCATAACTCCAATTTTAGTGCAAAACTTCTGATCACAAGACATGAACAAAATCAAACTTCAAATTAACTACTATATCAATATAAAATAGTAAGGACTTAGTTTACCTTCTTTGTGAAGTTCTTCTGGTGGATTGTTGGAAATACTCTTTTGTCATATCCTCAAAATCATCAGAATAATGTCTACAGAAAAATATTGGAGCTGAAATAGCTGAGACGTGGGTGAATACATGTTTTCTTAAACAGCACCAAGATGAAACAGTGTCTCCACAGAATGCACAAGCAAGTTCAATTGATGAAGGCTCTTTAAATATAGTTTCCTTGCTCTCTTCAAAACGGTGACACAACAACTTTGATTGATTTGAGAAAATCTGACCACAGTTTAGACAAATATGTGATGGTGTATTTAGCAGCAGACTAAAATGACTAAAAACATGTCTAATCAACAAGTCCCTAGTGGTGGAATATTGAAGACACTTTGCACATGTATATAGTGATGGCTTGTTCACTGACATGATGCTCTCATTAGCTGTACTCATATGGCTCCAGTCACATCGGTTTAAGGAGGTACTTCCAACATTTAACTTATTCAACAGGCTTATGTCACTTGTTTAAAAAACAGACTTTTTTTTGTCAAAACCCAACTCTTTACCTGTAAAGAAATAGAGAAAATATTTTGAGTCTTTTACTGCAAAACATTGCTACGGAGTTACATACAGCAATACCAAAATAGCATGTATTGATATAAAAAACTATGAAAGCACAAAATACTCCATAATCAGTATAGAATTAAATACACATTTTCTCCACAGCAACTTACCTAAAACTCATGGATGTTTTAAATGCAATATAATGTATCACATATATGAGAAACAACTACCAGTTACTATTTATTGTTATTTAGTGACTAGTGCATGTAGGAGTAACCAATCACTGGCCACTGCACAGATCAAGGGGGGAGGGGGGTCTTATATTAACTTTTAGCAGGCCACAGTCAGTCACCAACCAGCCTTTAATTTGGTCAGTTCATCAGAATTGGATACTTTTGGCCATTGGAAGAAATATTCATCATTAAGTACACGTGCAAAGATTACAAATAAAATTCAAATTATAGAAGAAACTAATTGATCCAAATACACAGTTCAGTAGACAGCTTTATTACAATGAAGAAATCACACGTTTAAAGAGTTGAGAATGAGAGTAACTAGCATGAATTTATAACAGAAAAATATTAGTAGTTAATAAAATAAAGAATATACAATGAGAACAACAGGAGGCTGATAGTTAAAAGTAACTGAATACACGATACTTGTATAGACTAACACAAGTCAAGGTAAGGATTAACCACAGAATTCAGGAGAAAGCCCAGCTGTGTTGGTAGCTGAGCTGATAGACTGGCGAACTGAACTGGCAGAATACAGATGGACTCACTGCAACCAAATGAGTATTGCACACTGCTGGGGAACTTTCTACTCAGGATGAAGATGATCAGAAAATCCTAAAGAAATTCCGAAGGAAATAAACACAGATCCCTACTTCTGCTTGCCACCTGGCACCCAACAGTCTTGAGAAGGGAAAGTATGACCTTCTGTTAAACTGTAGTGCCCAGACATAATATTTCTTCCATTTCTGTTGTGAACACACACAAGCAGATCAGGATTTCATGGTTTGATGTTATACAGATGGGAACAAAATGAAGTGTTTCAGAAAGAGAGACATTTATTTTTGTAAGAAGTTCTGTAAAATACTATCATTGATTAGAATAGTATATATAGCAATGGTTCTCATACACTATCTTGTGGTACTCCCATTTTTAGTTCCACCAGCATTTTATATCGTAACTCTTTTACTGTAACAAGCAAAATTAATTTAATATTTTCACATCTCTTGATTTTATACTTATCTTTCAGCGAGAGCGATTTTGCTGACAATTATGTATCTA
>JARYHS010002453.1:0-40458 GCA_031002005.1 Vandiemenella viatica
TTTTATTATTTTCCTTCCAATTTTTACGTTTTTTCTCTCCATAAGAACCTTCCTTGTGGCTTAACGAAAATATAAAAAAAGAATTAGCTGAATTGGTCAAGCCGTTCTCGAGTTTTGCGCTTAGCAACACATTTGGCGATTCATTTTTATTATATAGATTATTAATATTTGGGTGTGTATTATGACTATTACTACCTTTTTGTTTAATATTTTCTGCAATTTTTACATAATCCACAATTTTAAAGATAAATAAATAACAAGGATTAATAATTAATACAAATTTGAACTTAGTACTTATTGCTATTCTTACATGTGAATAACTCATTAAAGATTTGTGTTGTTCTCAGGTGTATAATTCCTCTGCTGAAGGACTGCTCTAATTTGGTGAAATTGGAACTGTATTCTTTTATGATTCAAGTTGGAGACCTGCTGCAGTCCCTCACAGACCTGAGGCATCTGTCGAACCTACGTTCACTTACCTTGGGTTCTGGTGCTATTCTAGCTTCGGCAGAGGGAGCTGCTATCGAGTAAACACTTTAACTTTCTGGCAATAGAGGAAACCATTTTTAATAACTCAATCTGAAAAAAATCAAACTATTTAACTTTTCTGTTTATGTTATGCCCTGGCGTAATATATGGTATATAGTAGTTTAAATTAAGATAATGTAGTTGAGACTCTCCTATTAAGTGATGAACTAAAGATGTGGAATTTCTACTACTGTACCTTAAGGTATTTTATTAATGTGTTTTACCTGTTGCCTTATAGGACCGACGTACTTTTGGACCTGCAGGTGCTCAATATTAGAGGTCTCATGCTGGAGAATAGTGTGTTCGCAGCCATATTTGAAGGATGTCCAAACTTGAAGGAATTGCACCTCACTGATTGTTGGAGTCTCTGTGAAGCAGACCTGAAGGAGTTATATCGACTCAAAAATCTTGAAGTGTATGTGGCTCCTATATTGTGTTTGATTTTTGTAAAAACAACAGCATCTACTGAATATTTATTACTGTAATGTATTACTAGAAGACCTGTGCGAAAATTTCGCGAATATAATGAATAGTAAGGTTGAGGATTTGTAATAGGATGAAAGGAGAACCGCCTGATTTGTTACAAAAGTCGCCACCAGTGAAGCAGATTATTAATATCTCTGTGCTGCTTATATCTAGCGGCTTGATTCTGAACTGTCGCATACGCGCGACATTCACAATTATTACTTTTGCCCTTTAAGGGTCAAATTCGGAAAAATTTCATTCTTAAGAAATTATGTGACCAAAGCAGAAACCTTAATCTTTAATATGATAGCTCATTTATCTATTTCGGTTTGATATCGAGGGAGATAAATGGCTCATGATTAAAAGAAATACATTATGGAAATAATGATAATTTTGCCCTTTAAGAGTCGATTTCAGACAATTTCGTTTATAAATTGTGATGTGACCAAGGCGGAAACATTAATCTTTAAAATGATACCTCATTTATCTACATCGATTAGGTATCAAGGGAGATAAATGGCTAGTGACTCAAACGCGTTGCAGAAATATTGATACTATTGCCCTGTAAGGGACGAATTCCAAAAAATTCAGGTCTTAATATATAATTTAACCAAAGCGGAGAGCGTAATCTATAAATTTATACCTTGTTTATTGATTTCTGTTAGTAATTCAGGGAGATAAATGGTTTGTGGTATAAAAAATAGCATTTTAGAAATATTTACATTTTTGCCCTGTAAGGGTTGAATTCCAAAAAATTCCTTTCTTAAAATGTGATCAAATTGGAGGCCTTAAGCTTTAAAATGATGCCTCAGTCATACATATCCGTTAGTTACCAAGGGAGATATTCGCTTGCGACAAAAAAAAAAAAAAAAAGTCAAATAATGATTTATGTCAGGGTATAATACATTGTGTGCTGAGTGGGAAGAACTAGCTGCAGTTTTGTTATTACAGATTTTAAATGTGTAAATTTGACAGATTGTTACACAATATTTTAAATGTTAGTGATTAGTGGCCTATAATTTTGGACCCTCCTCATCATTAGATAGATATGTTCACTTTGATCCCATGTGAGAATAATCTCAGAGATGTGGAACAGTACATACACTTATTAGTAATGTCAATATTACTATATAATTGATAATATTATTATATATTGGCAACAAGTTAGCAACAACCCATTAGTATAACCAATATCTCCTGTAATCTACAAATAAAATCCTGAGTTAATCAATACTTATTATGTGTAACAGTGTATACACTTGTTACCAGCATCTAATAACCTGTTATTTTCTTACCAACCAGTTACCATGATAAGTTTCACTTTAATGTAGTCTTCACGGGTGTACCGCCCGATAGTGTTGTGGAAACACAATATTTCACTGTAATTTGTGACTAGGTATTATATTATGTTAGTTGCTATTTATGTGGAACAGTACACACACCTATTAGCAATATCAATTATATTACCAACAACTCATAAGCAGTCAATTACTTAAAAACCTGTTAGTATGATAATTTTTCATAGCAGTTTTTGAGTGCATGCTATCCCATGTTACTTACTATATATGAGTGAAATTTTGTAAACAGTGTAATTAGTTCATTTGTCAAAAGTTTCAACAGAAAGAAAAACCATATATCATTTTAATAATTGTGGATAGTTTTGTCACCTTCCCCTTCCATACACTATATATACTATTTTATCAGTCATTCTTAGTTACCAAATTCCAAGAAGATAATTCTTTCACAGAGTAAAATGGGTTCTGAAGCAGAAACTCTTTCAGTTTGGACTTAAAGTAGTTGAGTTTTTGTAGATAACATTTAATTTCTGTTGGTAATACATTGAATAAGGAAGCTCCAGTAAATGTTAACCCTTTCTGTACAACTGACAGTGATTTGTAATCCTTGTGAATATTATATTTATTCCTAGTATTATGGCTATGTATGTCAGCATTAACATCATCTCTCCTTTGTGGACCAATTAAAACGTTTCAAGATAAGGTAAATCCCACTATCTTGTTGTAACATTACTTTTCTATTCTCATATTTTACTAGCCCCAAAGTCCATCAAAAATGACGGGTTTAATGGAATGTTCAGGCAATTCATTTTTCTTTTTTCGATAGCACGGCTAAATAGAATTGTTATAAAGTAAAACTCAGTGTAATTTCTCGTCCCCTGTGCTGTATCAAAACAGTTGTCAGCTTATTCCTGGTTGCATTTCAGCCTATCCACAAACTCCGCTAATATTGTTTCTCGAAAATCAAAGCTGTAATCACACGCGAATTAATACGTTCCCTGTATGATTTTGAATGAAGTTTATATCGCGATACATGATAACATGTATCGCGATATAAACTTGATTCAAAATCTTTACAGGTTCTTATATCTTTATTTTTTGTTATCCGTGATGCAAATCAATGTTTTAAAGGCTGACACAGCTTACGTGTGGCTGAAATAATGATCCCAGTAATATGAAGTTAGTGAAAACGAAAGATGCTAAAAATAAATTTTAACTACTTACGTTAAGCCATGTAATATTAGTTTCAATTGTGGTATAGGGCGCATAGATAGCGTTCAATTTGGAACTAATTTCATTTAAATCAAGTAATGATTTCAGTAAAAGTAGCAAAAAATAAATAATAGGCAAATTTTAATGAAATGCGTATTTTCTTTCAGTGTTCTGGTAATTCAGTTCGTTTATTTGCAGTTGCTTAACTAAATAGAAGTATTACAAAATAATGTTCAGTGTAATTCCTCGTACCTTGCGCTGTACCAAAAATTTTTAGTTGTTATCCTGGTCCAGGTAGCATTTCAACCTAACCACAAACTACGCTAAAATTGCAGTCAGGAAAACAATACTTCAATCACGTGCATATTAATACATGGCGATATAAACTTAATCAAACATGTTCACGGGTTCTAACACCTTCCTGTTTTGATATTCGTGATTCATATATTTACTACAATGTTCGAATGGCTGACATAGTTACATGCGGCTGAAATATAGCATCAGTAGAAGCAACGGAAATTAAAAATAAATAATAATAACTTACATCATTGCACGTAATATTAGTTTTAATTCTAGTCTATGCTGTAGATGGTGATCAGTGTGCAACTACTTTAGTTAAAACGAAGTAATGATTTAAGAAACAGAAAACACATGACAAAATTTTTTTAAAAGAAATTAAATAAATAAATTTCTTATGCCCTCTACTGTAATTTCAAGTGCCAGTTCTAATAACAATGTTTAAATTTCGATTATCTTGTTTTAAATAATCTCTTAGCTCTGTTATGTTCTCTTCTTACCAACTGCCTTAAGTTCCTCACCTCCGTATTACAGATTGTAGATTCTGTACTTGTTTTAAATTTCTGTTTTGGAATAAGTATTTCTTCCCTTTTTTATTAATTTAATGTAATTACAATTAAGCACTCACACCGGTGACAATTTCCCTATACACACATTCTGACCCTTTTCTACATTTCTCCTCTAAAAATTTTAACTTTAAATTCTTCTCTGATACGCCAGGGCCACCATCTGCTTTCCTGAACCAGTAAACTAGTGTCACTAAATAAAACTGCGTGCCCACTGTCAGCAGAGTGTTCTGGTACAACTGATTTGCTGACGTCGTTATTTTTAATATGTCTTATGTGGTCACACACCCTTTGCTTGACCGTCCGTGCAGTCTCGCCAACATAAACTTGGCCACAGGTACATTGCAGACAGCGGGCATATACCAAATACCCTGTAGTACCAATTGTATTAACAAGAGACCAGATAATATGAACGTGGACGGCAGGCTACAACCTGACCAGATATGGTCATGCTTGATTAGGAAAGCGCGGGACGCAAACCCCCATCGGACCGGCCACGTTGGCGCGGCAGATAGAGTGACGTCACCCCGAACGGTTAGCGCGCTCTTCGGGAGCTATAGATAGGCGGCAGCGATTCCAGTCCTCTGAAGAAGGCCGAAAAATGATGACAGAAACTTTAGGGTTCGATAAATTGACGCGTTTCAACCCGGACAACCACGATAACATCGACAAGGACCGCGGAAGTATGCGCACCCACTCCATAGCACAGATATTCATCAATTGATTGTCCAACACTTACCAATACTAGTTGGGCGTTGAGGACGGCCGGGCTGGCTTCTCGCGGTCACAGGTTCGATGCCCAGACTGTCACGGCGTCGCCCTACCCCAGTATCGCGACTGACCCCGCCGTCGGCCTTATCCAGTCTGTTATACCCATCTGTCACATGTTTACGGCATGTTACTACGCACAAAGGCCTGACGTGGTAGTCAACGACCCCAGAGTTCCATCCCTGTTCTAGAATATTTTTCCACGTAACTTGTTAATCGGTTACGTTTAAGTGAAGCGTGATCTAGTCACGTGACTGCATGTGCCTCTGGCCAGTCACGTGACTACACTCTGGCCTACGTACTTCGCTTGGAGCGATGGCCGCCTGCCGTTTCACATAGTTACCCATTCTAAAATTATTCTATTACATAAGCTCGTCTACAGATTATATGCTCCCGTTCCTGAATCATTGTTTCTAATGGTCTCGCTAAACCAGTTACTTTAAATCCCTGCCGTTTTTCAAATCCTCAGTAACTTCTTCTCCATCCATATCTATAATTGTCTTTTTAACAAAGTCATAGAAATTTCTAGATGCATCGTTACGTGGCCCCCCTGCATGAATAATACTCTACATAAACCCATTTTTATCCACCTTCTTTGCTATTATTAATTCCTTGTTTAGTTTTTTCAAGTGTTCCCTACTTTCTAGCTGTTATGTTCTCTTCTCACCAACCACTTTAACTGCCTCACCTCCACATTGTAGTGCACAGATTCTGTACTTCTCTTTAGTTTCTGTTTTCTGCATATGTATCTCTTCACACTTTATACTAGCGTCTTAAACTCTTCCCACATTCTGACTCAACTGTAATTGCTCCACCCTTCCATTTGATTTGTCTTCTTCAATACACTGGTCTTCATTTGATTTGGTGATTGATTTATATATAAGGGGGTGGATTAATTACGCGAGGTGTTTCTCCTCCCGTGGTGATATCAGATGAGATCTGATCAGAAACAACCCCCCCACCCCTGCTGTAGAACTTCATAGTTTTTTTATATTTTTTTATTTTCAGGTCTACTGTTCAAGAATTTAAAAAGAAGACTTGCGATTTACCTCGAACCCCTCCCACTGGTGAGATTTCGCAGGAACCCCCCCTCCCCCCCCCCCCCACAATCACGTATTTCACCCCACGTAATTAATGGACGGCCCCTTAACCAGAATTTTATCTTGAAACTAGGAGTAAGGCCTCGTATCCACTTGAGCACGCTCAGGCGAATGAGCCGCTCAATGAAACGAGTGGCTCAAGTGTGGACGCCTGAGCGCGCTCGCAACGAACGACAGCGAGCGCGCTCGGGGCGAGCCGATCGGTTGTCGGTTTTTTAGAATGCTCAAAGGCGAGCCAGTGTTTGTTCGGCGCTCAGTGTGGACGGTATTTGGCGGTTTCTACAATGAGCGCGAGCACGTGGGACAATGAAACTTGCTTAACTCTAATTGATGCGTATGAATCAAAGAGGGTGTTATGGGACAGCTCCAGTATTATAATCGAACTAAAAAATAAGGTGCATGGAGTGAAATCAGCGAGATATGAAACTTTGGTATTGATGATGTAAAGAAAAAAATTCAGGCGAGAACGATAAAAACAGAAGAGAACTTCTACAACGGGAAGTGGTAAGTCTTTTTTTTTATAGTATTTCTCACAGCTGCACGGATTTTGATTGAATTGAGTGTTACGTAATTCATATCCTAAATGTCTAAAATATATTGATTTTGTGCCAGGCTAATTCATCTATGGCAATATAATTGTTTTACATAATTTTTAATAAAAACTTGAAATTAATGCCATAATAAAAATAAAAAACAAAAAAAAAATAAAAAACATAAAAGTAACCTTTAAATCTAATTTCTAAACACAAATTAAAAATAGGTACCAGCGTTTATATAATTTTGGAGTGACTCAATAGTGCCATCAAAGACTACCCGTACTAAACGGCTAATGCTTTGTTTGTATACTTTGAACATATAGGCCTACTGCAGGCTTGTGTAGGGACTTCCTGAGGCTAGGAAGTTATTATAAATTTTATCTTCTGGTGGGATCGCCTCACGCATGGGCGTATCGTGCATTTTAATATGAGGTCCAACTGATGACAGCAAATGTTCGAAATCGATCTCGTAAATTTTTCAAATAGCTCATTGTCTCCTTCTGAAGTCAATTCGTGAATTAAATTATTAAGATAATTTCTTCGATGACGATGACTTTCTCTAATCCACCAATTTGGTAATTTTCTTCTTTGCTTTGACATCGTATGGATAATAATAAAGGCCACAGCTGCCGCGCGTACACCTGACAACACGTCAATAGCCGAGCGTTTTCTGAGCACTGAAACCAGGCTCGTTCGACCAAAAATTTCCTTTGCCTTGAGCACGCTCGAACGAGCGCGCTCAAATGAATGAGCGGCTCATTCGCCTGAGTGTGCTCAAGTGGATACGAGGCTTGATAAGAACCACATCTCAATATATGTTTATATTTTGTGTTATTAACTGGAAGTTATGTTTTTCTATTATATATTCAATTGTGGGATGTGCCCTAGTATCTGTATGACTATTTTTGTTTGGATAGAATTGATTAATAATTTTTAGTGTGGGATCTCAGACGTCAGTTAATCTTTTATTAATTCTTCCCCATACCTACCAAATGCTGTTCCTGTAGGACTATTAAAGTCTCCCATTAATATTATTGCTGTCTGAGAGATTACATTCTCCTCGATCTTCATCACATTTTGATAAACATTATCCTTAGTTTTAATATCCGTGTCATATAAAAATTTTATGTCAATTTTTCTTCACTTCTAAAGATATAATCCTCTCTTCTATTTGTTACCATCCTTTTATGCCAAGTAGGTTAAATGAATTAATTATAAATTTATTTTGTCATAAGATTGCAGAAATCATGGATTTTATATATTAACTTACACATCACAATATGTAATAACCATCAATGAACAGTAATATTGCTACATCCTGTGTCCTTAAGATAAAGGATTTACCACCCTTTTTTGTTTTTACATATTCTAACCAGCGATACTGGTAATGTGTTTTTAGGATACCAGTACTAATATGTAATATTAAGAGTAATACCTACTCCTTTCCCATCCCAATATTTTGCTTTTGTGAGTGTAAGCAGTGAATGTTTTTCTTTGTTCTCACAGATTGGTTTTTATACGGTGTAAAGTTCTGTGTGCAGTAGGATTAATGCACGTGTGCTATGTGCCAAACCTGCGGAAATTAAGGATTGAGAGATGCGAAGGAGAACTGAAAGATGCACTCCCGTTTATATTGTATATAAGCACTTTGGAGATATTGCATTTCACCTCAGTTGAAGATGCCGATTATTTTCCGTTTGACTGTATACCTGAGAGACTCCCCAATCTCAGGTACGTAACAAACTATACTGTTGTGCTGTATGATTGATCCATGAATTAGAAATTTACATATGTGTATAGAAACTGAAGTTAATTATTAGGAATCTTAGAATTGACAGTAAATGAGTGATACACTTACCTGAATATATTGTCGTGCTGTTAATAAGATTGATTTAACAAAATTGATAAATCTATATATATAAAGTGAAAAACAGATAAATTTGAACTAAAAAAACTCAGAAACTTCTGCGCAGATATCGATGGGGTTTTCTCCGTTTTAAAGCATAGAATCTCAATTGAATTTATTGGTATATTTTATTTTTCAATGATTCATAACGCCAGAACTATAAATGAAAATTATGAACGTATGGTGACAAATACCAAAGATGAGATGACTAGATGTTGCATACTCCGCAACAAGCACACAAATAGAATGTCTCTGATCATAGCCTTTAATGAAAGCAACAAAATCAGTTTAAAAACATAACAATTTTTCACACTAAACAAAAATTGAAATATTCTTTCCTTTAATTCAGGATATTCATTTTTTTAAATGCCGTGGATGGCCGTAATGAATGCGAGAAACCAATAACTAAGAAACAACAGAGATTTTCTTTGATCTCAAGCTCTGCCAGCACAACTACAATATATCTGGCCAACGTCTTTGGCTTTTTGTTCACAATAAAATGGCAGTTTGTAGCTCCCTGATACAAATCGAACGTAAAGAATATTTGATGTACAATTATGAAAACCTGATATTCAACTGTACAGGTTCCGAATATATTTTAATTATTTGTTCCAGTGCCAGATGAAGTAACATAATAATAATATTTTTAGCTCCCAGTGGCAGATGAGGCTGCATAATGAGATACATGAATGTTTGATGCTGTTAAAACTTGGGCTAAATCGATTCAGCAGTTTTCAGGTAATGCTAGATTATTCGTAAAATAAATGTGTCGTAATGTTTTAAGACATACGTTAAATTTTAACGTTTACCCCAAGCTTTCAAATTCTGAATATTCATTCAAAATCTGTTTTTTCTGTGCAATGCTGTAATAAACAGACTGATTCCAGATATATTTTTTATGTATTAATGCGGTCAATGTTTCGATTTTTGAGCAGCAACATTAGCAGATGTAATTACGTTGAAATTTTACATGGACTAGAATGAAAACTGATTTTCCGTCTCAAAGTATCCAAACCACCCCATTCTTAGAACTCTGCTCCTAAATCACCGTTTAGTTTGGTACGCATGAACCTTTTCAGGCGAATAAAAATAGTGTCGGGTAAATCAACTTCAGTCCACTCCTTTCTTGGTAGGTTGCGGGTGATTCTAGGTGTAAGACCCAAGGCTGATACTGGGGCTGTAGTATAGCCTTAGTGCCTCAACTTACTCTTGATGTTGACTCAAAGTTCTATGGAAGATTTACGAAATAATTTAGACTTGACCATGTAGCCGGATAACTCAACTTAAATGCTTGAGGTCGCCACAATATTTGTTACACCACAAATAGAGAAAAGATTGCTAATATAACTATGAAATGATAACAGTTCACTTTCCGAAAATTCCAAATTTATTTAAAAGAAAATCAAAAGTTCAAAATTATAAATATGCACTTAATAGTTGAGTTGGAAAATCGAACACACTTTTCCAAAGTTTGCAAGTTGTGGAGAGATATTAGAACCGACCGAACCCCTGATGTAAATTTACAAGTTCATGTTACGAGTTATACGTCACAGCCTGAGCGCAGCTTTCTACTGCTGCCTAACCAAAATAGGCCTGAACTAACTAGGTAAGCAAACAGATATACGGTAATTAAAGGCTGACAGTGTTTAGACTTTTCTAATAGAGAATCAGTGGATATGCAGTGAGTAACTTTAAGTGATTGGTTTTAAAGATCTATTTTAACTTACGCGTATGAGGCGACCTACTTTCTACTCTTTTAAGTTTGCATAATTTCGTCATTTCTGCCAAATCGCAATTTATTTAAATAATGTTTATGTCAACGTGTTCTCCAAAAATTCCTGAGTTTAATGGTGTAAGTTTTATCGAGATTGATGCCAGGATAGTGAAATTACAGCTTTGACAAGATTTACAAAAATGATATATGTGTTTTAATTTAATAACTTTACTTCTACTGCTTTTATCGGAAATGTAAAATTACCAAAATATTCTCTGAATTAAATTACGTATTATGAAAGTTGTTTCATCTCTGTATCTAACTTCGATTGGCTGTAATAAATTCCTAAACTCGGCACATGGTTTCGTGATGAAATAAATGCTAAAATCTTTATAAAATCTGTTCTACTGCATGGAATGGCCTGAAATTAATATATGTGATATTAGATTTTTGGGTCTTTCAAGAAATCTACTTTTTATTCCGAAAGCTTACTAGGATTCTGTGATAAAAAATGTTAAAAGTGGAGTGCATCTAACGAAGTGTTTAAAAATTGATTTAAGTTATTTACACGTCCAGAAACTCCGGAATTTTAGTGAATTTATTCTTTTATTAAATTATTATTCCTTTAAAACTACTTTATTTCATTTAAAAGTGTGCAGAAATAGTGAAATACCAAATATCAAAAATCTATTGTTTGGTGAACTGAATTATTATGGATTATCACATTTCAGGTTAGTAGAAGGTTTTTATATCATTATAGAAAGTTAATTTAGTTGTTTTATTAAATGTTGAGCCACTTTATTGCTCTCTAATCGGTTTAAAAATGACGAAATGCTCCTAAAGTAGAAGTTCATTGTTTCAAAGTTGGATTATTATTGATTATTTTATTTTCGGTTGATTTAGAGTTTGTTTACTGTTATACAAAGTTTATTTACGGCTTTTATTAAATACTGGCAGTCTTTACTGCATTTAAATTGGTTTAGAAATGGTGAAATTGACCTATAGCAAAGTTTATTGTTTAGAAATTAAATGTGAATTAACCTATTACCGACCAAGATAATGTTTTCTTCCTGTTATAGAAAGTTTATTTAGGTCTTTTATTAACTTTTAAATACCTTTACTGCTACAGAAAGGGTTTATTTAGTTTGTTTGGTCATGGTATCTGCATGCTGTATAAAGCGTCACTCTCCTAACCTATATAAGCAACGAAACTATCTGTTACTGAAGAGTCAGCTTCCCCCCCCCCCCTTATGCCTAAAGGTGAGGAGCTAGAATTTAACAAAATTCTAAGGTGCTTACATAGGTTTGCTTTAATTCCGGAAATGGATGGCGTGAATTGTATGAAACTTGGCACACGTTACTCACTGTGTGAATAAAAATGGCGTATGGGTAAATCAACGCCAACTAGACTGGTTAACACCGGGAACTCCGCTAGTTTGGATTAAATCGGAGAATAAACGCAATAGAAAAGTTTATTTCTAATGATTAGTCTATATTTTGCTATGAGTATCGATAATGTAATAAACCTGTAAGCGAACTGCGTGTGTCTGAAGGTTTGAAATGACGTCATGCAAAAACTACTGGGGCAGTTTGGATGGTGTTTTCATATTTTGAGAACTTATGGTCTAGCTTAAAATCTGGGAAGGTACCTTATGACTAGGGTTCGAATCTTTTCGATAAGTCATATTTTTTTCCTGCCTTCTTTTTGTTAAGCTGTAATGCTGAATTAAACACTGATTAAACGTTTCCTATTGTGTTTAAATTATTTTATATAGCGTAAAGAAGCATATTTTCGCTGCATATGAGGGTTGAGTACGCAAACGATATAGTGTATTAATACTGTGACGCTGCTGTCTTTTATTCAGTGTGCATATTATATACACAGCAGGGAGATTTTGTCACCATCAAACGGTACAGTTCCTGGCAACTCGGAGATGTGGGAAGATGTTGGGATGCACGATGACGAGTGAATGCTAGTGAACAGACTAGCTAATGAATATTTGAGTACTGTATTACTGTAAAGACAGCTCTTTAACGTTCCCCGTTACGAAATTTCTTTAGGAAAGTACAGTATCCAAGCTAATCTAAACGCCAAGCTAATCTAAACTGCGATTGAAAACTTGCATTTTGAAAAAGCGAAACGTATCTCTAAAGACGGACGCATATATAATTCTCGTGCGTTCTCACCTGAAGTATTCAAATCGCATCGAAACAACTGATTACCAATTGCAAGAAATAACAGAGAAACTACTCCCATTGTTTGGTACTTAGTGCAGTGCTGTTTGTAAAAATTGCAACACCCAGAATGAATGATCTGAAGTAGGGATGTAACGGAGCTCCGCACCCGCGAGAGCGGAACTTTCGCGTGAAATCCTGCATCCGCATCCGAAACTTTCAGTGCGAAAATACAGCGGAAGTTTTTTTTTTTTACATCGCAAGATTCATACCATCTTTCTTTCCTCTCTTTACAGGAGAATCACCCCATCGTCACTTAGCTAACAACAACATGGTTATAAATGAATGTAATTTTTCTCGGCGTTGTTTATTTATAAACGTTTCTCGGGCAACAAACCGAGTAATATTATTGTTAATACACAATATTTCGGCGACTTTATTCTCCGTCGCCATCTTCAGGTGCAGTTGTCAGTGTCTTGAAGTCTACCTTGAAGTCAGCCTTTAGCGTGTTGTTTGAAAACTGGCATGGCAACGACAGATGTTGTTCTGTTGCCTAGCAGCATCTCAGATGTCATTAGACGCCCGCGGAACACAAAAAGTAGAGCGTTGGTGACGAGCAGCCTCGATAACAGGATTCCATGCGTCACTTATCTGGAACCCACAATCCCTGTTAACCAAATCAGACGCGAGGCGAATTTCAAATGCTTCTTTGATGACGCTGTCCCAGAAGCCTCTCGCATGTGTCAGTACCTTAGTCGCTTCGAAATCAAAACCATGTCCTTCTGCCAGTTTTCAAACAACACGCTAAAGGCTGACTTCAAGGTAGACTTCAAGACACTGACAACTGCACCTGAAGATGGCGACGGAGAATAAAGTCGCCGAAATATTGTGTATTAACAATAATATTACTCGGTTTGTTGCCCGAGAAAACGTTTATAAATAAACAACATGGTTGTTTCATTTCTTACGATACTATAATTAAAGTAACAATGAACTGAACGGCGTTATTATTTAAGCACGAATTTACATTTTTGAACTTGCATGTAAAATAAAGCGGTCTGTTCACAGTCGTGGCCAACGTTTTCAACAGCCGAGCCAAATTTTAGAAATAGAATTTTTTGGGAAAAATACTTGTATATTTTTATGGATGAAAGAAGTCATTAAAAATGAAACATACATATTTAATGAAACATAGTTATTTAATGAGTTGAAGTGGAAAAGAGTGCTGAGTGGCGTAATGTCTGTTATCACCGTTTATGTATATAATGTACAAGTTCCGCGGGCAGCATGTTGACCTACGGCGGGCCGCATGTTGGTTTGTAGGATTTCCGTTTACAACTACTATAGGATGCGCTCACCGATTCACGATACTAGAAGAGTCTAACAAGATGTTCCAAGCAATCCTATCCACTTGTACATTCCAGCGGTGCACAGTGTCCTTTTCGCTCACAGGTGGCATGTTGATTTTTATTCCACATTTTTCTATGTCTTCATTGTTGGATAGAAACTGCTTTCCACATGCTAATGGCAGACACTTCAAAAGTGAAAAATCAGTGACATTTAGAATTTCTTTGTGCGTAGTTCATATATTAGATTTCGTGTAAAGGTTATTGCAATGGAGCCTACCTACCAGTATGAACGGCAGTTTCTAGCATAACAGGGCATTTAAGTTAGTTTAATTTTTTGTTACTAGCAGTTGTGGATATGTTGAAGTGCAGCCTGGACCAAGAATCGATGGTAAGAAATATGTGAAATAAATGGAAACAGGTAATAATGTATTTCTTGCGTAATAACGTGTATGCATCTACCTACATTCCGAGTGATTTTACTTCATTTGTACATACTCGAAGCTTATTTTGTACACTTTTATCGCCTAAGGAAAGTGTATATCAAATTTCAGACCGATACCACAATTTTTGTAGGTTCCGACGTATTAACGTGTTACCCATTTGACGTTAGGTGTTACAGAAGGATGTTGAAAATAAATGTGGACAGATTAAGTACGAAATGTTGGTAATGAACGAAGTTTGTGAACAGTCTCACAAAAAAGAAGAGACAATATGATGGGTCACATTTTATCGCAGGAGTTATTGTTTAATTTTAAAGTTTGTAATTTCGGATTGAACTTATTGATATCCACACGAATATCCCTTTTTCATTTTCTACCGAGACATGTATTTTACAGATGTCATTCATTGAAAGCAGCTCGGAAGGACAGGGGAAAGAAGGCTGGTAAGTTAATACCAGCATCCTACCGAGCGTGGTGGTGTAACGGATAGCGTTCTGGCCTCGCATTCGGGAGGACGGCGGTTCGAATCCCCGTCCGGGCATCCAGATTTGGGTTTTCCATGGTTTCCCCAAATCACTCCAGGTGAATGCCGGGATGCTTCCTTCAAAAGGCCATGGCCAAATTCCTTCCCATTCCTTCCCCCCCCCCCCCATCCTTTCCCGTCTCTAAAGACCTAGTTGTTATATAAGACGTTAAGCAGTTAAAAAAAAAAAAAAAAAAAAAAAAAAAAAAAAAAAAAAAAAAAAACACTAAAAGGCCACCAACAGAGTCTGCTGACTAGTTGATCTGTCTATTGTACAAAGTCAATCCCAAAACGCCATCGGCGAAAACGAAAAGAAATTACTGCCGTTCGTTGAACCAAATTACCTAGATTTCCTGCAGTTTGTTCTTCGTTTCTAGCACACACGGGAATATCTCGGATATCCTCACACATGGAACTTATTTTCATAAAGAAAAACATGTTTTACGAGACGTGTGTGACGTACATTTACCAATTCATTGTTTGGCTATGACAACGAGAATTGTAACAAATGAAATGTAAGTTCCCAGAGGAATTTTCACAACTTCACTTCATATATACTAAAATCTGTTCGCAGCAAACCGAGACAATTAATCCATCAGGAACAATACGCATACACGCTGCCATGGCAAATTTATGTTGAAGAAAGATTCGTCAAATCAGAGGGAATAGAACCTACAAATTCACCTGTCACATCCAATGCATTCGCGTTTCTGTTTGAGGAAATTCGGCATGGTCTTTAAACTGTCTGGAGTAGAAACCTCGGTATTAAAAATTACAGTTTAGGTGGTCTTCAACAAATTGATGTATTGTTATAAGTTATACCACAGACATGCGTATTATAGTTATACTAGCCACAAAGCCCGTCAAAAATGACGGGTTTGAAGGAGTATTCTGGCAGTTAATTTCTTTTTAGTTGCTTACCTAAACAGAATTGTTTTGAAATAAAGCTCAATGTGCTGTAATTTATCGTCCCTTGTAATGTAGCAAAAGGTTTCAGTTGTCAACTTGATGCAGGTCGCATTTCAGTCTAACCACAATCTTTGCTAATAATAGCGCTAGAAAACCAAAGATTCTATCACACACGAGTGAAATATTCCCTGTATCGCATTTGAATGTCATCATGAATCGCGATATAAACTTGTTCCAAATTCTTCATGTGTTCTTACATCTTTATTTTTTATTATCTATGATGATGAAGATCGATGTGTTAACGGAAGACACAGTTGAAATAATGACCACAGTGAAAACGATGGATGCTAAATTAAATCATAACAACTTCAATGCTCTGGCAAATCATTTCATAGCAATTGCTTAAATAAACACAAAAATAAATCATAGTACAATTCCTATTGCCTTGCGCAGTAACAAAATGTTTCTGTAGCTATCCTGGTCCAGCTTGCATTTAAATCTAACACAGGCAGTTCAATCATTACCGTGGCGCCACAATCTGATAATGAATTCTTGTAAAACTCGACGAAACAAATCGAAAATAAATAATAAAATTTTTTGATATCTTTCTTGGTTTTCGAGATATAGCATGTTGAAAATCAGTCTTAGATGAGTTCCTTGTGATTTTGGTGAGTTTCCTCTGGTCCAGGACGTATTTCAACCTAACAACAACCACCAGGAAGAAAATAAAACACACATAGTGCATTTCCACCGTGTAGATATAGCGGTTTTGGTAATTTGTTTTTTCTGGTCCAGGCCAGATCTCACCCAAACCACCTCAATTTTGAGATACAATATCTCGAGAACTAAGCGTGATATGAAAAGAAAATGTATTCTTTGTTTTCGATTTGTCTCTTCGAGTTACATAAAATATCATCGTCAAATTTGGCAATGGCGAAATTTTTCTTCTGTTCCAGGCCGCATTTCAACCTAACCACGTCAATTTTGAGATACAAGAGAATTACGTGAGATATCAAAAAAATTTATTCTCAACTTTCAATTTTTTTCGTCAAGTTACATAAGAATCCATCAACAAATTACGGCTTCACGGTTATGGTAGAATCCCCTAACCACATACAATACTACGCTAAACATGCCGCCAGAGAAACAATACTTTCGTTACACGCATATTAATTAATACATATACTGATCACATTTTAGTGGCAATAATTCATCGCGATATAAACTAAATCAAAAATCTTCAAAGATGTTTACATCTGCCTTTCACGTTATCCGTTATTCAGATCAGTATTACAGTTACATACTGATGACATAATGTCATCAGTAAAAGCAAAGGAAATTAAAAAGAAATATGAACACCTTACGTCTTGCCAGGTAATATTAGATTACTAAAAGAGCTAAGTAATACTCTAACCAAACTATTCGGATCACTGATGCTCGAAATACGATGCTTTTATCTTACATATCTATGGACAAAGAATTTAAGGAATACTTCTATATATCAAAAGAATATTACGTCAATATAAGCATCTAATGATTGATATGTCGATTTTAATGCAATACATACTTTTATTTCAGTGTGCTGTGAGTTATTGTAATTTATTCACTGATGCTTGGAAATGTTATTAAATAACGCGCATTCCCACGAATAATATCGTAAAGCGTGACGTCAAAGCACAACGTCATAGATTGACGTAATCCCGTGACATGACGTCAGCGTGACACTTGCCTATTATACTAATAGATTGTACTGTTAGAACAGCAAAGCAGATTGAACATAATGAGTGATCTTTTGTGTTTCCTCAACAGAGTACTGACTGTGGAAGACTGTGATGATGTCGATCCAAGAACAATGGACCAGCTGAAACAGCGAATGCCGCGCCTGTGGATTCACTATGATTTTGACTGACAGTAATAATGATTTTGTTAGGTGGTTGATAGTGAGCTTATAAACGAAGAGTATAATATCCATAAAAATGAGAGTGGTGTGATAACTTGTGTATATACTGCATTCTGGATACTACTGTTTAATCCTGTAAATTCAGGATAGTGAACCTGTATTGTCACTTTCGCTATCACAATAATTTTCTCTAGAATACCAAAAAATACGCGTTTATAAGGCTATGTTTCTACTATCTTGAAATTATGGATATGCGATTTAGTGTTAGAAATGTCGTCGGGTGACAAATTGAATGTGTTGGGAACAATAAAAACTATGAAAACCATTGTGATTGTATATTAATTAGTTGTCTAAGATCTACATCTAGATATAAACTGTGCAATTCATAAAATTGTGGATGGTGGAGGGTTGTTTGCACAAAACATCTCTCCGTGCATTCCAATACCCAACAGAAAGAATTCATATAAGCATCAGCATGGAGGTCGCGTAGCTTAGGCGTTAGTGCATCTGACTTTACCTCGAAGCTGAACGACCAGAATTTTTTATTTTTATTATTTTGTTATTCACAAAGTACAATGATACTATTTTAATATGTTATTGAGTGTTATAAGGCTATCTTGTGAATCCCACATAAGGTAAAACTTTGTGTGTAGGCTTCAAGTTGTGACTAGCTTGATTCTTATGTTATGGATATTTACATTGACTTAAATTGTATTTGACAATCTATACATGATTGTATGTAAACAATAATAAATATAGTATATGAGGATTATAAAAATGCAAATGATAAAATCATTATAAAGATTAGTTACATATACATGGTATATTATTAGTAAAAAAGCACATATTAAGACCTACATATATTCACATTGTTTTTACCAGGTGATGAAAGTTTATGAGTTCATTTAATAAGTCATAGTTGTCTAAAAGCCAAGCGGACATATATTTCTTCATGGTAAGCTTTAGTTTATCGATAACATCTGCAGGTAATTTATTATAAATTCGTGGATCAAGGCAGCTTGGATGTCCTTGTCCTAGGAGAGTGTTTCGGCGAGGGATGTATGCTCCATTTCTTTTTTGTATCCTAGTATTTAAGTGTGGTCACTATCGTTGAAGACATTTTAATATTTACAAGTATGTTAATGACCATTGTTTGAATAAATAGCTGACGGAAGTTTAACACCATGCTCTGTTTGTACAGACAGTTCACAGGTCGGAAAAGTGTATGACATTCAGAATGCAATCTTGCCATCTGTTGACCTGAGCCGAGTGTGTATCATGTATCCCTCCCCAACTGTTTATACCATATTGTGTATTTGGACTAAGGCGAAATAAACAGTTCCTAATGCTTCGATTGGTAGAATGTTTCTTATCCTGCAATACATAATACATAAATAAGCTTTTGTGGTTTAGCAAGTAAGTTTGATGCACGATGAACGGCCCTCTCAGCCTGCTGTCCAAAGAGTACCGTGGACGATGTTCCGCGGGAAGGTAAAGAACAGCTGCAACGTGGCGCTGACCCGTCACATCCATTCTAGTGTCGAAGGTTGTAATGGGAATGCGGAGCTCTATCCCCGTGAATCCTATAGGACGCGACAGGAGCTGTAGGAACCCCGTGACCTTTACCTTCATACACCAGATGTCTCTAATCTTATCTTTGGTTGGAGGATGACGTATTTCATGACACTCGTAATTGGAAGGTTTTGTTCGCGTGTTGACCAATAAACTCCAACGAAAAATACGTCTTGTGTCTGCCATACAATCCCAGCCTAATCTACATAACAACTCTGAGGTACTTTCATGAGGTTTGTGGCCAGCAGTCACAAATTGAGCTGCTTTTCTCTGCTCTCTCCCTACACTATCAATTAATCTAATGTGTAACAGATCCCCAAGGGCTTAGCTGTAGTCTAGATTTGGACGCAAGTGTGTTTTGTATGCTATCTCCCTTTTTGGCGCGCTCAAATTTCGGGTTATGAACTGCAGCCTAGAAATAGCATTACCGACTACTGAAGGTCCAATTTAATGTTGCTTTATAATATTACGTCCAAATACTTTGTATCTATAACTGATCTGTCAACTTTAAACCTCTGGAGAAACGGATTTTTTGTGATAGTTATGCTCTCTGTCTTACACTTTTGCAATTTAGTGTATATTTCCATTGATAGCACTATGCCGAAATAACGTGCAATTTACGCTGAATTTCTAAGCAGTCGGCTGAATTCCTTACTTCCCTATAGAGAACTGCATCATGAAATACCAATCTCAAACTGCTATTGACATTGTCTACAAGACTCATTCTAAAAAATAATAAAAGTGGTCTTATTGCGCTTCGTTGAGAGACATCTTATGTAAGATCTAAGTTATTTGAGGCTTCTCCGTTAATGACGACATACTGCAACCGACCAATTAGAAAATCACGAATCCACCCACAAATCTATTCCGGATATACGAATCTTCGGTACTAAGGGAGCGTTCATAAACTACGTGGCCCGGTGTATGGGACAGAGGGATTGGCTGGAAAGCTACGCCAGGATACGTAGCGAAAAGGGGAGGGGGAGTTCCGAGCCAAGCCACGTAGCTTTCCATTCATATTAAATGTCACAATTAAAACGAAATACAGAACACACAACAGCATGTAAACATTTATTCCCGTCATTTAATTATCTCCTTATGTAATTTACGATAGTTTGACTTGACAAAACGTCTTCTGGAATCAATAGGAGGAAAAGCTACGTGGAAGGGGTGGGAGGGTAAAGGCAAAAGCCACATCGGACTACGTGGGGGGGAGGGGGTTGTAGAAAAACTCGAAAATCCAACACGGACTGAGCAAGTTTTTACTAGAGATGTATTCAGCCAAGTCAGAGTAAAGATGTTCAGGTATTATGGATAAAGAGACATGTGCGTATCGAGCACAATTAAATGGTCGACCACTTAGCTAAGGAATGTACAGTAGACGGAGAGAACCAGTTCATTCAGCTTCCCCATACAGATTTCAAGTCAGTTATCATGAAAGATTCCTTTCGCCTCTAGTCAGACTCTTGGGTATCTGCGCAAACCGGCAGAAGAAAATATTACTCCCAAATACAAAATCACAATCCATCAATCGCCTGGTTTGAAAATTCCAAATTGGGGAAAAGACACACAACATCAATTATACGAATGAGATTAGAACACGGCTGTTGCCCTAGCCATCTATTTAAAATCGGTATTGTTCATTCCCTCTACTGCCCGAAAGACCAAGAAGAGGTAGCAGACATCAACCATATAATACACGCATGCATCCGTTACCGCCTTATCCCAAAATGAATTGTACTTAAGTCTCGTTAAGCTCAACAATCCTCTATCAGTTTCTGTATCTGCCCTATTGAGGACAGAGCGACAAGATGTATACCGGGCGATAGCCCGTTTCTTAAGCGAAGCGAATATTATCTTTTAATGATTAATTCTTCATTGCAAAGTTTCTACTTAGGTCTGTTAGGGCAAAGTGAAAATTTACAGTGAAACCTACAAATGTAATTAATAGTGATACACAAAGAATGAGTTAAATTTTATAACAAGAAGTATAAGTTATCAACAAAATTACAAATCTCTAAATAATTACCGGTATTTAAAACTGCTATGTCCTTACGGCGGTAGAACGTCACACGGTGGAAGGGCGGTCCACAGGAGACAGTCACGAACAACCCGAACAAGTCCAAGGAGCAGGCCGAACGTAATCCAAAAATGCGCACAGGCAGAGTCCGACGTGTGTTTCACAGAGTACGAAGAGAGTACCGAAACGTAGCCGAGAACGAGCACTGTCAAGAGTCCGAGATGATTCACAGTATGACGGAGACACGACCGAAAGCTCAGTGAACACCGAACTGTCGAGTGGAGCTGCGCCGGCTGTATTTATGTGCGGTCAGGTCGCCACCGATTGGCCGCGGCGGATACTATGCCGCGATGGCGCTGGTTGGCCCGCTGCCAGCGCCGTCTATATGTCGTCAACATCCATGCCCTCTACTGGGCATGCGGCGATAACGGGACGGGATACCAGATCCCTCCCCCCTGAAGTGGGCTCGTACGGACGGAAGCGCCCTCGGCGAAGCTTGGGATGATGAGGCTGATATGACTGTGGTATCCCGGCCGCATCCTTCTCGGTTTGTGCCGACGTACTCAATGGTTGAGGACGTGGTGACGTGGGTGCCGATGTGGTTGGTGGAGGGTTGATGGGTGTGTCCATGTCGACGTCACTCTCGGCCGGCACTGCTGGTTTTTTTGGGCGCAAGTGGTATCGTCGTTGTGGGGAGGGTGGCTTTGAGAACTCCGCTACTGGCGCTGGTGGTGTTATAATGTGTTCTTCCCGGTATTGTTGTGATGGTGATGGGCCTGTTGTGCTGCGAGGTCGCAGCTGGTTTTGATGACGGCGTTCTATTCTGTGTGGAGTTTGCACCGAGATGACACGCCGTCCGTGTGTCCCCACTATTGTTGCTGGCGACCAAGTGGCGTTTCCTCCGTAGGCGCGTGCCAAGACCACGCTGCCGGGCGTGTAACGATGGGAAGGTTTGAATCGGGGCTCTGCCGGTGATGGTGCCAGGAGGTGTAGCAACGTCCGTGGTTGTCGCACATGGAGCAGTTCTGCTGGGCTGCGACCATTGATTGGTGTTGTCCGGTACGTGCAGAGAAAGAGGGTGAGGGCGGAAGAGTTCGTAGCTGACTGTACCTCTTCTTGTTTGAGCGTCCTTACGAGGCGTTCTGCTTCGCCATTTGAGGCGGGATGGAATGGAGGACTGAAGATGTATTTGATGCCATTTGCCTCGCAGAATTGTCTGAGACGAGGGTGCGTGGTAACCCCTCGATGGCCAAAACCTGGCTTAGTGCATTTAGTGTAGCATCCGTCGTTGTGAATGCCATGCGAACCACGTATGGGTATTTTGAATAGGCATCAATTATAAGTAGCCACATAGATCCCAAAAATGGGCCCGCAAAGTCCAGGTGAATGCGGTCCCACGGTTAGCGGGGAGTGGCCAGGGGGCGAAGGCTTGTGGTGGCGCTTCCTGATGTTGGGTGCAGGCTGTGCAGCTGCGTACCATCTTCTCAATGTCTCGATTGATTCCTGGCCAATAAGCATGTCTTCTTGCGAGATTCTTCATACGGGACATGCCCCAATGTCCTCGATGCAGGAGCCTTAGGATTTATGACCAAACGATGTGTGTCGTTTTCTGCGTCCAAAAGGATGACGTCGTTTGTGACCGAGAGTCTGTGGGATATGTGGCGCCATGTCTTCAATTCGCTGTCCATTCTGCGTGTGAGGTATGTTGGCCACCCGTGGATGATATAGCGCAGGACCTGGAGCAAGATTGGATCCCGGTGGGTGGCGGAGGCGATTCGGGCCGCTGTAATGGGGAACCCGTCCACTGTCTGCTTCCTCTCTGTGTCAATATGAAAACAAAGCACTTCTTGTTGGTCAAATTCCGGATCGGGGCCGGCAGGCAGGCGTGATAGGGCCTCAGCATTGGAGTGTTGTGCTGTTGGCTTATATTGGATTGTGTAGTTATAAGAGCTCAGAAACATCGCCCATCGTTGGAGGCGTTGGGCCGTTCGCTCTGGGAGGCTGGAGCTAGGTCCGACTATTGCCACCAACGGTTTGTGGTCCGTGATAAGGGAGAACTTAGTTCCAAATAGATATACATGAAATTTCTTTATAGCGAAGACTATTGCCAAAGCCTCTTTCTCGATCTGCGAGTAGTTGCATTGTGCTGGGTCAATGTCTTAGAGGCATAAGCTATCGGTTGTTCAGAGCCGTCTTCATTCCTGTGTGCGAGTCCCGCCCCGATTCCATATGCTAAGGCGTCGGCTGCCACGACTAGGGGCCGTGTAGGGGAAAACGGCGTTAGACAAGGAGCAGACTTTAGCATGCGCTTTAACCGGTCGAAGACTCTTTGACAAGACGGGGTTCAGTTGTAGGCAACGCCCTTCTTTCGGAGCTGATTGAGTGGTTACGAAATATGTGCCGCTTGTGGCAGAAACTTTGAGTAGTAGTTTATTTTCCCGAGGATGGCTTGTAGTTCCGGCAGGTTCTTTGGGCGGGGGAGGGAGTCTATGGCAGCCACGTTGCGGTCTGTTGGCCTAATTCCCTCTTTGTTGAGCCAATGGCCGAGAAATATTCCACTTCCTCATGAAAACACCGACATTTCTCGAGGCGGACACCGCAGCCCTGCCTCCTGTAATGCTGCAAATAGAGTGCGGAGGTTTTGTAGATGCTCCTGACGAGTGGTTCCTGTGACAATGATATCATCCAGGCAGTTTGCGCATGCCGGGATTTGCCGCAACAGCTGTTCCAAGTATCTTTGGAAGATTGCCGGCGCAGAAGCGATGCCAAATGGGAGACGCTTGTATTTGTAAAGTCCAAACGGTGTGTTGATGACGACGATGTTTTGTGATTCCTCATCTAGTGAAAGCTGCAAGTATGCATCTGCGAGGTCAATCTTCGAGAAGTATTCGCCGCTCGCAAGTTTAGTGAGAAGGTCTTCTTGTCGTGGGATTGGATACGTCTCGACTTGAGACTGGTCGTTGATAGTAGCCTTAAAGTCTCCACATAACCGGAGGGTGCCACTGGGTTTCTGGATGATGAACAGTGGTGTAGCCCATGCGCTAGATTTGACAGGTTCGATTACTCCAATCTTCTGAAGCCGGTCAAGCTCCTGTTTTACTGCTGCCCGTAAGGTGACCGGAATTGGTCTGGCACCGCAAAAGCGAGGTACTGCACCTGGCCGGAGGGTGATGTGAGCCTCGAAATCTGAGGCGCACCCCAAGTCTGGTGTAAAGATGGGTGCGAACTGAGTACAGAGATCATCCAGGTCCTGGAATGGGACTGAGTCCGATATGACCTGGACTTCGTCCACGATTGAGAATCCGAATATGTTGAATGCGTCTAACCCAAAAATATTAGTAGCCGAGGGCTGATCAACCACAAAAAGGTGATTGGTCTGGTGACTTGTTTGTAGGCGGCCGTGATGGAGAACTGACCCCGCAGGGGAATATCTCTATCCCTGTACGATACTAAACGCCATGAAGGAGGATACAACGGTGGTGAGCCTAGTCGGACGTAGGTGGCTTGTTTTATCAGCGAGACGGGTTGCCCCCCATGTCCACTTGAAAACGGATGTCCTGGTTGGCGACTTCTAAGAGTTAAGAATAGTTTCTGTGAGAGCGGCCTCGCCAGTATGAGCTGCGGTCTGTAGTGTTGGACCGTTTCTTGCTGCATGCGGGCTATCGGGCTGGGGCGAGGTGCCCGGTTTCGGCAGACTGACCGCAAGTGTCCCTCTTTACCGCAGCGTGTGCAATGTGCCCAACGGTCATGTCAATCCTCCAGTGAGTGCGAAGTGAAGCACTGTGGGCAAGACGGCAGGGGCCTCTGGATCCTTCGGCCGGGGTGGGGGTTGGGGTTCGGACGTCATAGATACGTCGGACAGCGATGGCGTCCTGCTATGTTGGATCTGGAGCGCGCCATGGCTGTTGCCTGGTACGCGGGAGTTGCGTTGTGTCGTTTGGACCGCCGCTACTTGTGTGCGTGCCATGAGGCGCTCGTTCGCTGCCTGTGCAATTTCATGCGAGTGCGCTATGCGTAGAATGTCCTCGAGTGATGGGTTATCCAACTTCTCAGTGCCACTGTGCGCACCACTGGGATGGAGCTAGCTGCACTACGACGTCGCGGATCAGGGAGTCTGCATATGAAGCCTTGCACTCTGCGTTCTTGAGCAAGTGAAAATGCATTTGCGGCTAAGACCTTGGAGATTCCGTCACCCATGACCGGTATGATTGTCCTGGTTGTTGTGATACTGATGAAACTCAAGTGGGGAGGCCACCACATGGTATCTTTGTAGAGTAGTATCTTGTTAGAAGTGTGCACATTTCCTTGAATGTGAGGGCGACCGGATCGGATAATGGGGCCAGTTTCCGCAGGAGGAGGAAAGTGTCGGGTGATGCCCACGACAGAAACAGCTAGCGCTGTAAGGCATCGTCCGTCAACTGGAACGCCGAGAAATTCTGTTTGAGAAGATGCAAATATGTGTCCCAGTCTCCTTGGCCGTCATTAAATGGTGGAAACGCTGGAGGCCGGATGTGCGAATTTTCCTGGGCTTGGACTGATTTGGCCTCTCGGCTATCAGTTTCTCGAGTATTACTTGAGCGTTGCTGTAGAACATCTGTCTGCTGGTTGTTTGTTGATCCAGAATGCGAGTCACGACGTCCGTGATGCCCTGCTTGATAACCTTTTTTGCTAGTCCTTACGGCGGCAGAACGTCACACGGGTGGAAGGGCGGTCCACAGGAGACAGTCACGAACAAGACCCAGGAGCAGGCCGAACCTAATCCAAAAACGCGCACAGGCAGAGTCCGATGTGTGGTTCACAGAGTACGAAGAGAGTACCGAAACGTAGCCGAGAACGAGCACTGTCAAGAGTCCGAGATGATTCACAGTATGACGGAGACACGACCGAAAGCGCAGTGAACACCGAACTGTCGAGTGGAGCTGCGCCGGCTGTATTTATGTGCGGTCGGGTCGCCTCCGATTGGCCGCGGTGGAAACTATGCCGCGGTGGCGCTGGTTGGCCCGCTGCCAGCGCCGTCTATATGTCGTCAACATCCATGCCCTCTACTGGGCAGGCGGCGATGTCGGGACGGGATACCAGAAAAAACAACTATGTAAACTATCTGAAAAAATTGAATCTTGGTCTGAACTTCTATATAAAATAATTGTAATCACTAGAGACTGGCTGCATGGTCGCAATGACCGAAAGCCAAATAAAAAAAAGATTTATTCAGTTCATCAGTAAATAGTTTACTCTTTGCAGTTGGATGTTCATGATAATTTCATGATTTAGGAATATAATTAGTGTATAACGCCATTTCAAAATTATCGGCTTGCCTTAAGTGATTTTATGAAATTCATATTGCTGGTTATTAAATGACAAACAGAGAGATGTAAGTTTACTATATTTTCATATCAAATCGTTGACAATATATTGATATTACTTGAAATAGAATGTTATATTTCTATAATTTCCGTTTCAAAGCTCTTGTGAGTATTTGGTTGGTAAACTCTAGATTGCAGACCTTTCTAAATCATTACGTGATATTAGGGAAACGTTTCAAAATTTTGCGTTTATTGGAGACGATGGTGAGGGATCGTACAAGACAGTAATGGCATTTGAATAGCAAAATTTGGTCAGACTATAATTGTGAGTTTGTATGGGAGCTTCATTTTGGATATCTAGCACAGGAGTGCACAAGATGACATCTGATTTTGCTTATCAACGACTGGTAGGCTACTCAACGAGGAATTGTCCTTTCAGTCTGAAAACTTTTACACGCGTTCCTTGGACGGTATTATACTCTTTTAGCAATCAAATGTAGATAAATCAGACATAGTTCACACAAAGCATAGCGTTAACCTTTAAGATATTGCTGGCCGTTCAACGATATTAGATATTGGGTATATGCTCAGTACAATGAAATACACCCACCTGTTGCATATCTGTCACGCTGAATTTAAATGAAATTAATTTCGTTGGTGTGCATGCTGCGGAGGCAATTTCGCCAATCATCTATTGTCTCCTTTCCCATTTTGGATATAAAAAACCACTCCCATCTACGTTTGCCATTTACGAATTTTAATTTTAAATTCCTACAGCATTTTTCGTAAATTATCCATCATCTCCCGTGAAAATGTATTCCGACCACTAATACCATTACTAAAAGAAACTTTTTCCCTGCCTTATACATGAAATCAATTGCCAACTTGTTCTCATACTCCTAATTCTTTCAACCAATATGCTTCCAAGCCCCATTACCAACATATGACGTAGGTTACTGTCTGGCTCCTGCTATAATTTCCACAAACAAATCTTTACTATCCAACCTAATAATTCCACAGTATAAGATTTTTTTTATTATTTTTCCGTAGTATTATTTTCGTCGGTATTTATTCTAAATTAGCTGAAACTTGACCAAAATACCAAAAGTCATTATAGGAAAATAAGATCCTTAGAATATTGCTTTTGTCACAGATAAAAATGAGTCATGAGTAGTCCTCCGAAAAGCAGTTCATCCGATGCCAGGCTTCATGATGTTGATGATGAAGAGACCATCGATGGACTTCCCAAAAATAAAATGAAATTAGACCCAGTAAGTATTCACCATTTTTAAGTTGTATGATCAATTACACACACTATAAAATATTTTTAATTATACAGTCATGAAATGTTAGAAGAATGTTGGTTGTCATTCTAATGCAGTTACTAAGGCCCTTAAAAGGAGACTTGAATCTGATTACCATGAAAGATATGCGTTGTCAATGGATCAGTAATATTTCTTTAATAGAGCTTTACTTCCTATGTGGGATGCTATTAAACTAGGTTTGTTAACCATTAGGTAAAGTATCTGTCTTACTGAGCTTAAATACGATTTTCCGTCAAAAAACAGCCTTCACTGCAAGTTTATAATACAGTACGAAAATAGTGCAACACTTAATACAGACGCTAACTGTCACACACACACATCCAGAATGGTTTCCGAAATGAACTGGTCCAAATTAAGTTGTAATTGAATTAAATAATTAATTTAATTTCATTTAATTGCAATGGAGCACAGGCTCCGGTGGCAATTTCCCTACACACCCAACTTCCCCCTATCCTGCACCTGCCTACATTTGCCCTCCACAAATTTTAACTTTAAATTCTTTTAAAGATTTGGGTAAGTTATTCATCATTTCCCTTGGTAACTTATCCCAATCCCTCACAACTTTACCTAAAAAAGAAAATCTTCCCACACCCTTGTGCCTGAAATCGAGTGCCAGCTTGTGGTCATGGTCATCTTTTCCCTTCCATGAACTACTTTTCATACATATTGCAATATCTTTCCATGCCTAATCGCACTATACGCCCTGTATACTCCCATGACCCTCCTCATCCTCATCCTGTCTTGCAATGAATCCCATTTCAGCTCCTTTATCATATCTGTCTCTGATTGCATTCAGAACTTATCAGTCTTATTCAGGGGCGGATCCAGGGGGGTTGGCTAGAGGGCTCAAGCCCCCCCCCCCCAAAGTATCTGGGTCCACCCCCGTTATTGTATTTTTTGTGCCTTTTTTTTATTTTTTAGTTCTACGGATTGGAGGCCTGGGGAGGCTATAAAGACTACCCCATAGCTGACTCAAGCCTCCCCACCCCCCAAAACCAAAATCCACTGAAGGCAAACCCTCTGAACCAAAATTCACTCAAGCCAAACCAAAATCCTGGATCAGCCCCTGGTCTTTTTACTCGACATTATAATAAGTCCGGCTTGTTGAGTAGGATAAGTAACAAAATGTTATGGAGAAAGTTGTACTTTGTAGTTGAATTTTAAATAATTTTATGCTATTAATAAGTATATAGTATTTATTTTTTATTAAACTGTTTTGTGTTTGATTATACTGCTTTTTCATAGCTTTGTTTTTTATAAAGTAGTTATAAAATTCGCCACAAGACAAACTGAAGTTGGTTTTAATTTGCAACTCTGCTTTAATACGGTCGAGTGAAAATCGCTTTCAAACCAAATAATAATAGCCTGGGAAATTTTACTTTCAGCTGCCGAATTGGTATTGGTATTGATGCTACAGAAGCATTTTTTTCCAGATTGATTTTGAAATATATTGTGCCATTTCTGTAACGGTGTTGTCTTTTTCTGCACTGTTTCCTTCACAACGTTTTTAATGTTACAAACATCCTCACAAAGTTCATCCACTTCTCAAAACGGGTTAATTTTTAGTTTTTCTCTAATATCAACGATTGACCCATAAGTAAAAGAGTTATCTTGCTAACAAAATGGCTTGAATAAGTCGAATTTACTTTCTTTTCCTTTTACTTCGAGTTCGTAAGAAGCAGGAAAGCACTGAGGGCAAGGAATGGGAAGGAATTTCACCGTGGCCCTTTGCACGGACCATCCCGGCATCGGCTTGTAGTGATTTGGGGAAACAATATTGCTTTAATTGAATTAGTGCTTGGTTTCCACATATAATTCAAAGCTTCTCCCAGCACGCACAACATTCTTTTTTAGTTTTGAAACTGTTTCATCCGAACTTTTTTAAAATAAATCTTATATCTTTAAACGAGCAATTATAGTATATATATATATGTATATTAGGGAGGTTTTTGAACAAATAGTTGTATTAATATCAATGAAATAAATTATATACAGAATAAATGAACACTAAAAGTATTTTATTTTAATAAAAGTATTTTGAAAATACCTATTTTGCATTTTGTATTTAAATACCTACATCTTAAAATATTTTGCATTTTGTATTTGAGATACAAAAAACAAGAAGGTATTTGTATTTTGTAATTAAATACTTTTTAAAAGCTATTTTGTATATCTCTGTATTTTACCAGCACAAGACAGCATGTGTATGCTTGTTGTCACGGGTTCACAAAATTATTTGAATACCCGGTCAGTAAGTGGCAGCCAGAAGACGATGGTGGTTGTGATGTATGTGTGCACACAGAAGAATAGCAGCTGAAGTTTCACAAAGTTTGTTCATGCTTAAAGTATGAGGAACACAAGATTAACAGAATGGGTCTGTCTTTGCAGAACCTCATTCGGTACATTGAGGAAGGAGAGGATTCCATGGCACAAACTGTTACAAGGGACAAGTCTAGGGTTCAACACTTTCAATCGGAATACAAATGATCCTCCAAGGAATAGAAATATCCCACAACCCCTAAAAAAAAAAAAAAAAATACAAAAAAAAAAATAAAAAAAAAAGTTCAAGACAATTCCATCGATCTGCAAGCTTTTGCTCACTATGTTTTGGAACACATCAGACGTCATACTGTTGAAATTCCAGCCTTGTTGTGAGACCATGGATACCGCCTTGTACTGCACTTCTGCAGGAACTCTTACAAGCCACTCGCTGCAAATGACTTTAACTCCGACACTGTGTGTTTGTCTTCTGGATGACAATGACCACCCTCACACTGCAAAACAAACTCTGGAACTGTTGCAAACATTTCATTGTGAACACTTGAAACATCCAGCATACAGTGTCGACTTAGTATGCAGATATTATAATCTGTTCTGGTGCCTATAATCTCATTTGAGTGGCCAACATTTTGAAAATGGTGATGCTGTAGTCGAAACGATTACTTGTTAGATTCAACAGCTGCCGAAATATTTTTTGTGGCACTATCTCTCAAGAACTTACACTGCAATTCAGGAGAAATGATCAATATTGAAGGAGGTGGTAGTGTGACCAAAATTGAAGAAAAAAAACTACAGTACACAAACTGAAGCACTTTATTGACACTTGATTGAAGTCGACACGTACAGTCCTGATGTATGCGCTACATGTACTGTTGCAAAGATAGCTGCAAGAAGTATTGAAGTCGATGGTGGGATTTTCAAACATTTAATTTAAACTTTTGTAAAATATGCATGTGTTTTTGCATGAAAAAAGTACTTCAATAAATTAAATTCCATTGAACAATCCGACAGACAGAAGTGCGGCAAAATGGCGCGAATTTACTCTGTTGAATAAAATATTCCATTAACAATATAATTCATATCAGGGAAGAAAACAAAATACAATTCGATAATACCATAAAATTTCTCACAGAGAAATAAGTAAAATTGGCCGCAGATGGGATAGTTAAAACCATTTTAGCAATACACGTAATTTGTAGATGACATTAACATGGAGGCCATCAGACATGTTAAGAATGGATTTCGATCTCCTGCATATATGTTGAAGGGTACACAGCATATATGTCTGTGGTACAATCGTTTCTTCAAACGCTCCCTAAGTTTTTAGATATTCGCAAGCAAAGGAACAGAAAAGAACTAAATGGCTTATAAACATTAAAATTATTGCCACTTTTTAAACGACAGCGTGGTGGTATGCGGAATAAGATGACAGATTTATAATTTTCTGATCTGTGTTCAAATTCCCGCAGAATCAAATATTTTTATCTTCAGAAATTGTCAACCAAGACTTTTTTTATTTTATTTCATTTCCATACTTTTATTGCGTGGAATAAAATCTATAACAAATCCCATTACTTATAACAGGTACAAGAAACGCAATGTCAGCTAATATATCGAGAATAGCTTTGTAATATGACTCGACCATGTAGAATGAAATTTAATGAGGAAGCGAAACAGTTAGTAATCTGGAATCTGACACAAGCATGCTGCAATATTCATAATCGTTTGTCACATGTTCTTCCATTTCCTCGTTGAGCTCACGGATATTATTTCATTTTCAAACATTTACGCGCAAAAGATCTTCGAATTAAACATATCGATTGTAGAAAAAAGAGGAAACTCTCTTCTTCATGCTTCATATTTCGTTTAAAACAATTCTTGACGACAAACAAGTACAGAAAAGACAAAGATGAAATAAATAAAATAATAATACATATTGCTATTGAAAACGCACCAAAACAATAAACTTAGTAACAAAAAGTGAAACCATATTATTGGAATAAGTCTTTCAAGGGTGTATGGCTGGATTGTGTTGTAAAAAGACAATCCGGCAGTAGACCGGAGAAGACTTCGTTTCGAAAAAACCGGTTTTCAGAAAAAAATGACACTGTAACGAAGGTAATACGATTTGTTTTAAATTTAATTTTACAATGAAAGTATCAAATGACGTTGAAATGAAATTACAAAACAATCATGCTTGACAATTTCTGAAGGGAAAAAAGAAATACAAAAAATTGATGTAGCGGGGATTTGAACCCGAGTCAGAAAAATACCGAATTTAAGATTTTATCACATACACTACCCTGCACTTAATAATGCGTGGCGTTAATTCTGGTATTTATAGGCTGTAAGAAGTATTTTTTTTTTTTTTTTTGTTTCTTATCGTGCGAACATTTTAAAAACTAGAGTGCATTTAAAAAAAAAAAGACTATATCACAAATATATAGGGCGTTGACTCTTCAATATATATGCAGGAGACTGAAATCTGTTCTTAACATGTCCACAAAACAAAAGAATGTTTAGAAATTTATAGTTTGGCATCTAAAGACATGCTACTTCCATGATTTATTATCAGGAGAATTTAAGAATTGCGCCATTGCTGTAAGATGTGTAGTTTACATCATTTATCAGGGAAATTCAGTTTACATAAACTACAAGGTACCACTGTAAAAGATCCATTCTTACCGCAAAAGCTGAATACAAAAATTCTTCCTTTTCTACTTTAAAATCAGGAGTGACCAATCAACAAATATTCAAAGTGCAGCAAACGCTTTGAGATTGTCGCCCCTTCAAACATTATCGTGCCGCTCCCCTATGTCGCTACCCAGAGCAATAGTGGAGCTTTTTTTTAAAAAAAAAAAAAAAAAATTGGCTTTCGGCGGCTAAGGCCATTCAGCCAGCTCAATGTGTTCATATTTTAGCTTCCAGTGAACAATTAGTCATCCAGTATACATCGTATCTTTCTATGTATGGACACCACAGGACGGACAGGACATTCACACAGACACACAACACTTAACATCCATGCCCGCGGCCGGATTCGAACCGGCGACCTTGGAGCTAGCACTCTAGCCCCTACGCTACCGAGGCCGGCATAGTGGAGCTTCAAACATAACATGATTTTGCCGTCCCCCCGAAGTGTCTGCCCGGGTCAAGTGCTCCGGTTTGCTGCCCTCCTCCCCCCCCCCCCCACTAGATCCAGCACTTAAAACCAGTGTAGTTGTTGGGAGAAAATACAACGCGGCATTCCACAACCCTTCGTCCTTGGATCCTTTCTGCTTTTATTATACACTATGTACCTATAGCTGCCACATCTCTCTGTGGCTCAGTCTCATATGAGATGAGAAACAAACAGTTTACCGACTCTAGAACATGCGACTTATAATTGGCCATGCGAAAAACATTCAGTTTCTATTTGTGGTATAAAAAGGTACAGAAAAAAAAGATGTTTTTACAACAACAAAAATATTTTGTAATGGATGTTGACAGACTACATTTTTTGAGTGTCAGTTTTCTGCATAAACATTAGAACCAGACACTTTATCGATCCTGGATCATGCGAAGTATAATTGCCCATGAGAGAAGCAATTGTTTTCTAAATTCAAACCACACACTGGCAAAGATATTAGGCCCTAATGGCGAACGCAAGGGGTATTGGAAATTGAAGTCGTTTAAACTCAAACAGCATGTCAGTCGAATGAGTAGTAGGCTATTCTTGGAGTTAGAATGTAATCATCTGTATGAGACCCAATTAGAATTGTTGCTTCAATGAAATTGATCATCAAGTTTCTTGCTACTAATCGTGTGCTATTACATAACTTTGACTGATTGATGTTTTGGAGCAATACAATTGGCACATATGTTTTTAATGTCGGGACGTTTTACGGTAATCCGGTAATATCGAGAAAATTTAGAGATTCCTTTGGTAAATTCACTAATTCATTTTGGTTCATCAAGGAGTCGCTGGATCTGTATATCACTGTTCGAACTGCAAATTTGTTTTGAATGATATTCATATCACATTCGTCGACAGTTTTAACCGCTCAACCATGCTTGATTTCTATAATTTACTTCGACAACTTTGAAAATCTTGTCCACTAATTCCTCTTTTGGATTCAATGTGAATAGAAACACCAATTCTTCGCCAAATTGAACCTGATTATTTCGTAAATACATCAGTGATAATCACATCACTCCCAACAATTAATTATGCATATAAAGAGCAAGCAACGAAACAACGATGAAATTAAAAAAAAATATATATTGTGTGTTTTAAATAAAATCACAGGTGAGGAATGAAATACATCACATAGTCACAAAATTTCAAGTTTGACGTGTAACTACTATTCGAGTTTTGCGAGCACAAATACGCACAGACTGGATTTTTGTATATAAAAATTAAATGGTTTCACAGGAAATATATTTAAAAAAAACACAAAACCGGTACAGTGGTCTACACATAAATGCAAATCGACTGATCGATTTAGCAAACAGTTTTAAGACAAAAGATTTCATATTAACATTGATTAACCACATTAAGTATATTATTTAATCCAAAAAATTATTACTAATAAATTTTAAAATTACACAAAGTTGGAAATAATTGGTATAAAATTGCTTGACATTCAGATAACTGAGAAACTTAATATGCAAGTACATATCACGATACCACTGAAGAATCAAAACAGTGCCACCTTTCTATATCAGCAGAAGAAATGAAAATATTTAGCCATCTTATTTTCATTCAGTACATTGACATTATACTCTGCTATTCACAAAATTGTGGGTGGCATAACAACTAATTTCTTCGCTGTGTATTCCACCTTATTTCTCAAACCTGTCTTTCCTGTAATTGCGACTCAAATACACTGATCACCCACAACATCATGAACACCTACCTAATAGTCGGTATGTCCGCCTTTTGCACGGATAACAGCGACGGTGCGTCTTGGCATGGAAGCAATGAGGCCTTGGTAGGTCGCTGGAGGGATCTGGCACCACATCTGCACACAAAAGTCACCTAATTCCCGAAAATTCCGGGGGGAGTGGGGTGATGAGTTCTGACGCCACATTCAATCACATCCCATATGTGTTCGTTCGGGTTCATATCTGGCGAATTGGGGGGGCCAGCACATCAATTGCTACTCGCCACAGTGTTTCTCGAACCACTCCATCACACTCCTGGCCTTGTGACATTGCGCATTATTTTGTTAAAAAATGCCACTGCCGTTGGGAAACATGGTCACCATTAAGGGGTGTAGGTGGTCTGCAACCTGTGTACGATAGTGATACATATTCCCTTGCACCAGCTCCACTGGATCTCGCCTAGCATTCGGGAGGACGGCGGATCGAATCCCCGTCCGGGCGCTCAGATTTGGGTTTTCCATGGTTTCCCAAATCACTCCAGGCAAATGCCGGGATGCTTCCTTCAAAAGGCCATTGCCGAATTCCTTCCCATTCCTTGCCCCCATCCCTGCCCCCATCCTTTCCCGTCTCTAAACACCTCGCTGTTGAGAGACGTAAAACAGATAAAAAAAAATCCACTGGATCCATGGATGCCCACGTGAATGTTCCAAAGAGCATAATTGAGCCGCCGCCAGCTTGTCTTCGTCCCGAAGCACAGGTGTCAAGAAACAGTTCCCCTGGAAAACTACTAATTCGTACCCTCCCATTGGCATTATGAAGAAGGTATCGGGATTCATCAGACCATGGTGCCTATGTAGTTTCTACATTGGCACATGCATGGGTCGTTGGTTGCGGAATTATATCGTTAGGTGTGTTCGGCGCACTGTGTGTTCAGACACACTTTTTCTCTGTCTAGCATTAAAGTCTGCTGTTAGTTCTGCCATAGTTCGCCGCCTGTCCTGTTTTACGAATCGGTCCAGTCTACAACGTCCGACATCTGTAATGAGGGTTAACCGTTCAAGTGGCAGTGGCAGAGCGTTGCATGGTCTGATGAATCCCGATACCTTCTTCATCGTGTCGATGGAGGGCGCGAATCCGTCATTTTCCAGGCGAACAGCTTCTTGACACCTGTACTGCGGGACGGAGACGAGCTGGCGACGGCTCATTTATGCTCTAGGGAACATTCACGTGGCCATCCATGGATCCAGTGGAACTCGTGCAAGGCACCATAATGGCCAATAAGTATCTTAAACTGGTTGTATCACATGTGCACCCCTTCATGACGACTATGTTTCCCAATGGCAGTGGCATTTTTCAAAAAGGTAATGCGCTATGTCACAAGACCAGGAGTGTGATGGAGTGGTTCGAGGAACACAGTGGCGAGTTGCACCCCAATTCGACAGACCTGAACCCGATCGAACACATGTGGGATGTGATTCAATGTGGCTTCAGAGCTCATCGCTACCCTCCCTGCAATTCACGGGAATTAGGTGACTTGCGTGTGCAGATATGGTGCCAACTCCCTCCAGTGACCTACCAAGGCCTCATTGCTTCCATGCCAAGACGAGTCGCCGCTGTTGTCTGAACCAAAGGCGGACATACCGGCTATTAGGTAGGTGGTCACAATGTTCTGGCTGATCGGTGTAAACTCAGGATGAAGAATAAGAGCCAAGAAACGGATAAAATGTTTCTTTGATAGTTTATCCGAAATTAGCAAACTTCAGATCCAGCGTGAAGAAGTCGCAAGCACAAATAGAAAATTGAATATATACCCTTCAGCCAGCTATGCATTAAGATGTGTTAAAAAAAATACTTATCACTGAAGATAACTTTGTTTTATGACTATGATTCATGGAACTGTCTTTTCTGCAGCTGCTGAGTAAGTTGGTGGTGAACTGCTGAAACATTACATCAGATACACTAATAATCCCAGAGGAGCTGCTTGCTGACGAAAGCAATGCACAAGTTTTGGCGCAGTTACTTCACCTACAATCACTGTGGTTGTTAGACTGGTCTACTCCTGTCAACCCCATTTGTTTGGGGCCTTTAGGCAACGGTTGTCCAATACTTTCCAAGCTTAAAATGTCAGATTCAAATTATTTATGCGCGGAAGAGCTAAACCGATTTCTTGAAGGAAAGTGCAGGACTATCACCCATCTGGAATTGCCGTGGATTGATCAAAATGAAAGGTACGATCCAAGATTGAATCGTATTCTAATTGTTGTTCACTAACAGTTTAAATTCCGCACCACATAGGAGTTACAATATACATTCATGCGTTTTATAATTTCGTGCGGTTTTTGAAAATTCTTTGTGTCTAAAATTATTAAAATTTGTTTAGAATTAAGGAATGAGTGTAGTGATATCATCTTAATTGTATTTCTCAACAATGGTGCAAGAAAGCATCACCTGCCACCTGTGCTGGCAGGGCAGGTAGCTCGGTTGATGAGGTGCTTACTTTCTAAATTCAGTAGTGCCTATCACCGTTTAGAATTCTGGTTTAACAAGAAATTTTAATGCGTTTTAATGCGTTTTGATTTGTTAATATGGGATCAGAACGTTCAGTCGTTCGGATGCCACTTTAAATTGTATAGTCAGCCACAGCAAGATTGGAACGCTCGCAAAAATTGAAACTCTTTAGCCAGATTTTAAATCAACGTGAATATACTTTACTTTTACCTCTCAAAAAAAGATATGAATGTATGGAATATCACAACAGTTTGTTAATGAATATATGATTTTCTAAATTAATGACTGTAGTATACGTATTGGATATTGTATTCACAATTCAAAGAAAATAACATGATTTGATTTCTTTTGGTTCAAATTGTAGTAGTACAGAGAAAACGGGTGTGGTAACCCACGTGATTTTTGGTAAAGCCTTACAGTAGTTAGTATTTCATACAACTCTAGTTAAAGCAGGTCAGTTGCAACAGCAAAGTAAAACAATTTAAGACACTGGCATGTGGCTGTACAGAAGCCAACGCCCTGGAAAGCAGGTGAGGAGTCAGCAAGAATACGCTGAAACGTCATTTGGCAGAGTGGTGGAGGCCGCGATTGGTCGGGAAGCCTCCCTACCACTGGGAAATGGTGGGGGACTGGTGATCAAAACCGGGGTGCACGAAGGAGGGATGAGCCAACCTGCGCTGGAGGCTCTACCAGAAAGAGTCGGCAGAGGCAATGTAAAAGGCCTGGAGTAGCCGAAGACATCAACAGAAGCATTGACGAACGCAGCTAGAAGCATACAGCATCATCATTAAACCTAACAGGTGGGATGAAACCACATACAGGAATATCAAACAGTAGCAGCAATTAGAAACTGACATAACCGTTTGAAGGGCTAAAGGAATGTATGGAGGATTAATTATTGTGTAAATAAATGTAAATGTGTATACACCTTGCTAAATGTATCATTTATGTAAAACTACCACTCACGTTACCCACAGTTTAATGTACCTCTCGCGAAGTGGCAGAACGAAAACAAAAGATCCGTCAGTCCACCACACGGGATTTAGTGTTCAGTTAATTTTTGAAAAGTATTTGCCTTCATAGGACGTCAAGCCGTGATTAATGGTCCTCGGGGGAGATGTTAACTTAGGACACAAGGATAATCGCCCGGGTCGGCGATTCCAGAGGGGCGGCAGGTGCCAGATGGGTAGAAGGTCCCAGAGGAGCGGCAGATCCCAAAGGACGACAGATCCCAGGGGGTTGGTCGGTTCCATAGGGGCGGCAGATCCCAGAGTGGTGGCAGGACGCAGAGGGGTGGCAGGTCCTAGGGTGGTGGCAGGTTCCAGACGGGCGGCAGGTGCCAGATGGGTAGCAGGTCCCAGAGGAGCGGCAGATCCCAAAGGACGACAGATCCCAGGGGGTTGGTCGGTTCCATAGGGGCGGCAGATCCCAGAGTGGTGGCAGGACGCAGAGGGGTGGCAGGTCCTAGGGTGGTGGCAGGTTCCAGACGGGCGGCAGGTGCCAGATGGGTAGCAGGTCCCAGAGGAGCGGCAGATCCCAAAGGACGACAGATCCCAGGGGGTTGGTCGGTTCCATAGGGGCGGCAGATCCCAGAGTGGTGGCAGGACACAGAGGGGTGGCAGGTCCTAGGGTGGTGGCAGGTTCCAGAGGGGCGGCTGGTCCCAGAGAGGGGTGGAATGGTGCGGACAACAATTGGGGCGCTGACGATGACCTTGGGGTGGCGACTATAGGGGTGGCAATCTCACCTTTTTGTCCCGGAATGGAAAATTCCTGGAGACGCCACTGCTATAGGATGTTGGGGGCAGCCGAACGTATTTGGTCAAGGCAAGAAATTTAGAAATACGTCCCTGCCAACATGTAATTTTAACCTAAATTATAATAGCGTATAGGTGGTGACAGATATTAATTTTTTAAATAAATAACTCCTCCTTTCTTCATATGATAATATCTGCAAGAAGCTGTTTATACTACCTTGTCTTGTTATTTACTCTTTTATTTCCAAATACTGTTATTCGTTTATTATGTTTTCTACAATAACATTGTTAAATCAAACTTCTCATACTTAATCATAAACTAATTACAACCTCCACAATAGCATGAATTATTATTATTATTATTAATTTAATTGTGATGGAGCACGCGTTCCGGTGTCAATTCCCTCAGTCATCTAATGGTCCTTTTTTTAAATCTATCTTATATATAAATAATAGTACCTGGGTGACCGATCTTCGCTCGGTATCTTTCGATTTATGTTCAATATCCAAGATTTTGAGTAAAGTTTGATTATGTCCATTTAGGCGTTTTGAGGTGCACAGTTAACCAAATAGAAGCTTAACTAACATCAGTAGGCTTACTGGTACCAGAACCTTCTACGTAATGATGTTAGAGCGGTTTTCGAGAAACCAAATACAAAAATTGCTCCTTCATAAAAAAAAAAAAAAAAAAAAAAACTACATATGAAATTTCATCCAAATCGCTACATCCATTTGCAAGACCGCTCACAAATTGCTTTCAAAAAAAAAAAAAAAAAAAAAAAAAAAAAAAAAAAAAAAAAAAGCTATTATTACGTTAAATAGAAATCTTAATGCCAGTAAGGGATTAATTAATGATGCGAGATTTGTGGTAATCGAGAGGATTCTACGATAACCCTTGCTGATGGATTCTTATGTAACTCGACGAGAAAAATTGAAAGTAAATATTTATATATATATATATATATATATATATATATATATATATATATATATCGCTTATTTCTCGAGATATTGTATCTCAATAGCCAAGTTTGATGGTGAATTCGTATGAAACTCGTCGAGACAAATCGAAAATACGGAATTTAATTTTCTGATATCTCGCTTAGTTCTCGAGATATTATATCTCAAAAGTGAAGAGGTTAGGATT
>JARYHS010002455.1:0-33739 GCA_031002005.1 Vandiemenella viatica
CACAAATTCATTTCGTTACTCACATTTTGTCGTATGGACGTCAGTTTGATTCGATAAACGAACGAATATGACGCATCATGCGGGAACTGGAACGGTTCAAGCAGCGATTAAATGAATCCGAATGAGAGAATGAACATTTGAACATCGTTCATCGCGTATTTCTGGGAATTATGATTTGAATTCGTTTCGTTACAAAGGAAAATGTGTAAGTACAAACGCGTTATTTTAATATAATTAATATTATTAGTGTTAAGTGTTGATATTTTTAACGAGGTAAGTACGAATGTTTTTAATAAGTTATTTTGTAGTTTTGTTTTTGTTTAAAATTAAAATTTACAGAGCATAATTGGTAAATAGAAAATTTGCATAGACGATTTGAGATTGTTATTGCTTTTTTTATTGATCATATCTTAGTGAGATTTTATTTATTTCAAACATTTATGAAATGTGTTTATTCTAAAACGCAAAATGGTAACTTCTATTTTATTTTACAGTGCAAATATTACCTAAACCTACTTTACTAAATGAACGATTTACTTTAACTTTACAAAGTACGAACGAAGTCATTCCGTGACCCGTACGCGACTTGACTCTATGCTTCATGCTAGCGCTCGATTGTGTCAAAAGTAACGAGTAACGAAACGATACGATAGTAACGAAGTCGTTCCGTACGCGGCATGACTCGATACAATGCTTCATGCAAACGCTCGATTGTACAAAAAGTAACGAGCAACGATTCAATGGTAACGAGTACTGGTTTAGCAACGAATACATAAGGGCACACAATTACTCGCTACTATTACATTTCTACTTACTAGATTTTTTTTTTTTTTTTTTTTTTTACTGTATTGTAAGAGTTGCAAATCTTTGCTTTTTACTTTTACCTGGCTTACGACTAAAATCCCCCGAGCAAGACACGGTGATCGCGACCTACATGTTGAAAAACACTGCTATGTGCTTGTCGATTTGACGCACCTAAAGACCGATCTGGGTGGGTGAGCGGTAGCTCTCTGCACTGGTATTCCGCTTCGACTCCCCGCCCAGCCATCCAGATTTTGGTTTCCACGTTTTTTTCCCCGAAATCACTCCAGGCGAAAGCCGGGATAGTTCCTCCATGGTCGAATTCCATCCCGTTCCATGATCCATTCCGTTAGTAGTTTCCCCACCTCTAATGGCTTCGACATCGACAATGCGTTAAAAATCTCATTTCCAACAGATAAAGCACATAATTTTTTTTTTATTATTCTTACCTTATTGGAGATTTTATTTCGTATCCTGAAATACGATAACTTTTGTCTTTAATGCAACGCTCGATTGTAGTTTGAGTAGCGTGAAATTCAATTTCTTTGCAATTTTATTAATTGTGTACGATTACTTTTTTTTTTTTTTTTTTTTTTTACTGAGGAAATTCTTGGGCCATATTTAAATACTTATCAAAAGATTTCACTCTTCTCATTTACAACTAACAACTACCGTATTGGCATAAGAAGTCTTTTTTTTATCGACTTTGGCCAACTGTCGAAGTCGTTGAATCAAAAGCTTTTTGACAATTTTTTTCCAGTCACAGAATTTCATTTTTCACTCAGTTTTCTCCGCCCTTTTGATACTATTCTGGGTCTGCTTTCTTCAGTTTCTGGTAAAATTGATAATATTTATTCGGCTACTAAATTCCGCTCTGCTGTAATTCAGTCTTCATTATGGTCTCAACAGTTTTGCGCGTGTGTGTGCGTTTTTCTTTTTGTTTTTTTTTTCGTTCGTAGAAAACGTGAGGAAAAAGTTTCTTTTAGGTGCCGGGTGTTTTATATTTTTTCCGCGTCGAAGTTGGCAGTGCTGTTGTAGTCGGATGCGTATCTGGATGACGGTAGAGGAAATATTTCAGTCGAGTTTTTAATTATTAAAAAAAAAGTAGAAATTGCTTAAGCGTAGTAGAGCTAGGGTTTTGATGACTATATAAGAAAATTAAGATTCATATAACTGTAATTAGAAATGAGATAATCAGCATTTCTTCGATGTAATAAGCCTACATTTCTAAATTTTAATGATCTTTTAGAAAACAACCGAGCGTGGTGGGTGACAGGTAACGCTCTGCCCTCGCATTCAGATTTGATTTTTCCATGGTTTCCCCATATCAGTCCAGGCGAATGCATGAATATTTCCTTCAAAATGCCAATGCCAAATTCCTTCCCGTTCCCTGTCCCCATCCTTCCCCGCCTCTGATGACTTCGACGTCAACGAGGCGTAAAGGCATAAGCAAAAATTTATAAAAAAAAGTCTTATTACATAAGATTTACTTGAAGATATTTTCGTAAAATTCCTTAACAATTTTAGCGCTGAATACTGTAATTGTTATCGTATTCTCTTCTTGTTTTCGGTATTCCACTAGTGACGAACTTCCTATTGTATTGGCCCGTATCACAGCGTTTTACTCTGCATCCACGTGCTTGAGAGCCGTCACTGTGTAGAGTTGTTCTTGCAGCCTGGTTTCACCGCTCATTTCGCTTCCTTATTCCCAGAATGTCCATATTTCCGGTTTGTGTTACCAAATAGCTTGTCTTGTGTTGAGATTTGTTTCACCTCATTATCCCTCGTTCCGGGTGGCGTGTATTGTTGTGCTAAGAGCGTGAGAAGCGTAGAAACAAGTTCCCACGTTTAAGGCACTTTTCCTTGTGAGGGTCCTGTTGGTTTGACTACGCATGGGTCAATGCTCTCAAAGAGCGGTCTGGTAGCTCAGGCGCAACGGTAGGTCATCTGTTCGAATCCCGGTTTCGACAGGAATTTTTAGAGGTCGTAGAAACTTACCGTCACCTTTTGCAAAGCTTTATTTTGTCGTGTGGAGTACGCTAGGACGTTCCTTGGTTCGGATTCCACATAAAATTGAAGTCTGCTGCACCTGGTAGAATAACCAGGTTAGGTTAGGGTTGCACCACAGATTCGCAAGCGCGGCGAAGCGAAACTCTGTAAACCGGCGACCTAACTACCCTTCGCCTTTCGCCTTTTTTTAATTCACTCCAAACGCCATCTGTTAAGAACTTGCATCTTCTTAGAATATTTAAACTACTTGTTGCATATTTCACTCAAAACTTAGGAAAAAATGGAACAAAACTTAATAAGCTGAGAAGTACAAGTCAGGCCTCATACAATTAAAGTTCTACACTAAAATAGTGATAATAATAATAACGTAATGCGCCTCTATCGATAATCATAAGGAAGCGTCCATGAACTATGTGGCTCGTTCTGGGGGGGGGGGGGGTGGCTTGGAGACTACGCTGAGCTACTTGGAGAGAGGGGTTCCGAGCCAAACCACGTAGATTTTCATTCATATTATTTGTCACAGTTAAAATAGGGTACAGAACATTCAAAAGCATGTGATTATTTATTTCCGTCATTTAATTATCTCTGCGTGTAATTTACGATAGTCTGACAAGAGAAAACAGTAGAAAATGTATTCTGGAATCAAAGCTACGTGCTACGTGGGGGGAGGAGAGGGGGAGTAGAGGCAAAAGCCACGTTTGGTCATGTAGGTGTGGGAGGGGGATTCACAGAAGGACAAAATGAAGCTACGTGGTTTATGGACGCTCCCTATCTGTGAATTAGCAGCACAAATCTCAAATTCCGCGTGGGTGAAGTCGCGGGTAGTAACTAGTTATATATAAAATCCAGTGTGCGTGCAGTAACCGCATCACTGACAAACCACTGGATCTATTGAGTTCACATGCACGGCATATGTTTTAAAGAGTTGGCTAGTAAGGTTTAGTTACGTTTCATTCCGCTAGATGTCACTAGCGTCTTAGGGGCCGTCCATTAATTGAGGTGTTTTTCCGGAATTCCGGACCCCCCCCCCCTTTCTGGTGGGATTTGTGGGACCCCCTGTAAAATGACTTGAAATTTTGGTGGAGACACCCCCCACCCCCTACGAATGGACCTTGAAACTTTTTGAGACCCTTCTTTTAGGTCTTATGCTCCCAAGAGCGGTTATTACTCCCCCCCCCCCCAAAGTCGTTTTTTAATCCCTTAAAACAGACTTTCGCGTCATTTGTAGACCTTTTTTAACTCTACCATTCTACTAGAATTTCAAAACCTCGCTTGAGATTTCACCGGACGCCCCCCCCCTTTATTTCATTTACTTAATAATGGACGTCCCCTTATCTTGTACAGAGTTACTGCAAAAGAATCATTCACTTTCAAAATCCCATTTATTCAAAGATATTATACTTGCAAATATTATTGATATATGAACATAACAACACCTGGAGGCGTGGCAGCACTAGTTTAGTATCTGTAACGAGTTCAGTTCAGTCTCTCCCGAAATGGAGGCAAAGCGAGAAAAGAGGTTTTTTTTTTTTTTTTTGCTGTCGTCAGTCTTTCGACTGGTTTGATGCAATCCTCCATCCCTTCCTATCCTGTGCTAACCTCTTCATTTCTACATACCCCTTACAACCCACGTCCTCAATTATCTGCTTCATATATTCTAATCTCTGTCTACCTCTACAGTTCTTACCTTCGACTGTTCCCTCCACTAACAAATTAACCAATCCAGCATGTCTCAAAATATGACCTACCAGCCTGTCTCTTCTTCCTGTAAGCTTCTTCCATAAACTTCTTTTCTCGCCCATCATTTCCAAAACTCGTTCATTTCTTACTTTGTCTGTCCACTTAATTTTCAGCATTCTTCTGTAGCACCACATTTCAAATGCTTCAAGTTTTTTTCTTTCCGGTATTCCTAAAGTCCATGTTTCGCTACCGTAAAGTGCTGTGCTTCACACATAGTTTTTAAAAGTTCTTTCTAATTCCTAGATCAATATTTGATACTAAATGGTTTCTCTTTTTCATGAAGGCTCTTTTTGCTAGTGCTATTCTGCTTTTAACATCATTCTTGCTTCGGCCATCGGTTGTAATTTTGCTTCCCAAGTAACAGAACTCACTCACTTCTCCTATTGCATCCGATCCTATTTTTATATTTAATCTGCTAGTATTGGTATCATTTCTACTACATTTCATCACTTTTGTCTTACTTTGATTTATATTCAGTCCAAAATCTTCCTTCAGTATTTTGTTCATGCCATTCAATAACTTCTCAATATCCTCAGCCCTCTCTGCTAACAAGACAATGTCATCAGTAAATCGTAGCATACTGATTTTTTCTCCCTGAAAACTTATGCCACATGGAAATTTTTCTTTGACTTTCTTCATTGCTTCTACATACAAGTTGAATATTAACGGGGATAGACTACAAGAGTTTCTATGTCCTAGAATATGCGACATATTCGTATGTAATATTGTTTACGTACCGCCACTACCAAAAACGATAGAGCTGAAGAAACGGATCAGTGATGCATTGATGAGCATTGACGCGATCACGCTACACAATGTGTGGATTGACTTGAACTACCGCCTGGACGTATGTCGTGTGTCGTGTAACCAAGAAGATTTGTAGAGTCAGCATAAAAATTGGATTTTTTTGGTTATTTCCATATATCAATAATATTTGTAAGTATAATACTTTGCAATAAATCGGGTTTTGAAAGTGAATGATTCTTTTGTAGTAACCCTGTACTATGGATCGATTTTTTCCTCCTATTTACAGGAATTCGTTTAATATCCCTTGTGGATGTTTCTCCCAGTCGAAATACCTATTACTTTCCGATTCTAACATGGTGTTTATATGAGACTAGTTGTTGAATGAGTGAATGCTTTCATGGTGTACCAACTGTATAGAATGTTGTCGGACCTTCTAAACGTCGCATCAGATTGACGATCTCCCCGGGTGGAAAGCCCGAGAACATTTTATACAAACTGTTGGTGTGTTTACGTGTGCTGTTAATGTACATATTAAACCGATCTCGGCAGTTAACACATCACCGGCGACAAAAGTAACTCAATTGCTCGGAATATTACGCCGTTTACAAGCTGAAATCATGATACGATGCGAGAATTGACTAAATCCACTCAATAGTTTTTTCCTGCATCGCAATCTGCGAAAAATTTATATTCATTTCTTCTTTGGAATAACCCATTTGGAGGGCACGATAAAGCAACTCTGGCTATGTTTCTTTGTATTTAATTTTCTTTGCTTCCAAACTTCCTTCATTCTTTGAGAGCGTTGTTCCTTTTCTTCCCAGGTCCATTTTTTCCCTTTATGCATTTCTCTCTTTTCTGAAAACCCGCCATTTACGGTTGAGATAGTTTATATTTCTTATTGTAAGCTTACCCGTATCTTATCGATGCATTAATAAAACTTTTGTGACTGTGTAAATACCAATGAAATCGTGTCGTTTTGAGCATACGCCTTTTTATTACGTATCCTCTAACAGAAACATTTAAAAATTTAAAAATCGGAGCTAATTTCTTTAGCCATTTCTTACCTGCAAATAATAGTACAGGAAGTTTTTCAACGTCTATATTAACCCCCATAAATATTAAATATTAAACTTGTATGTAGAAGTAATAAAGGGAATGAATAAAAGATCCGAATGTGGCATAAATGTTCAAGCAGAAAAAGATCAGTATACTACGATTTGCTGATGACATTGTCTTGTTAGCAGAACAGGCTGTGAATATTGAGAAGTTACTGAATGGCATAAGCAAAATACTGAAGGAAGATTTTGGACTAAATAAGAGTATAAACCGAAGCAAGATGAAAGTGATAAAATTTAGCAGAAATGATAACAAATAAATATAAAAATATAAAAATCGTGTCTGATGTAATAGAAGTAATTAGTGAATTTTGTTACTTAGGAACTAAAAACCGAGCGCGGCGGGTGAACAGTTAACGTTCTGGCCTCGCATTCAGGAGGACGGCGCGGCGGTTCGAATCCCCGTCCGGGCATCCAGATTTGGGTTATTGATGTTTTTCACCAAATCACTCCAGTGGAATGCCGGGATATTGCCTACAAAAGGCCATAACCGAATTCCTTCCCGTTCCTTGTCCTCAGTCGCTTCCCGCCTCTAGTGACCTCGACGTCGACGAGGTGTAAAGCCATAAGTAAATAAATAAAAAAGGAAGTAAAATTACAACTGATGGCCGAAGCAGGAATGATGTTAAAAGCAGATTAGCACTAGCAGAAAGAGCCTACATGAAAAAGAGAAATCTTTAAGATTCAAAGATTAATCTAGGACTCGGAAATTTTTAAAACTGTGTGTTGAACACAGCACCTCATGACAGCGAAGCATGAACTTTAGGATTATCAGAAAGAAGGAAAACTAAAGCATTTGAAATGTGGTGCTATAGAAGGATGCTGAGAATTAAGTGGGCGCTAAAGTACGAAACGAACGAGATTTGGAAATAATGGTTGAGGAAAGAAGTTTGTGGAGGAGTCTAACAGAAAAAAGAGACAAGATGGTAGGTCATATTTTGAGACATGCGGGATTGGTTATCCTGTTAGTGGAGGGAACAGTCGAAGGTAAGAACTGTAGAGGAAGACAGAGATTAGAATATATGAAGCAGATAATTGAGGACGTGGGTTGTTAGGGGCATGTCGAGATGAAAAGGCTAGCACAATATAGGAAGGGATGGAGGATTGTATAAAACCAATCGGGAGAATGATGACAGGAAAAAAAACCTATGCTCATTTAAAAATTTAATTAGTGCAAAATTCATGTAATTTCGTAAACTTTTAGATTTTGGTGGTACTTAACGTTATAAATAACTAAATTTTTTACCGAATTTATAGAAATTTTACGGCATATTTAAATGCATCTTCAATGTTTTCAAACTTTTTCTAAAGTTAGCATGTGCCAAAAATGTTATTCCTCCAATTTTATTATTAAATGTGAAACGTATTTAGTTAGTTAGCTTTAAAGTTTATCCCAGTTTTCCCCCTTTAAACAAAACTGATAACACATTGTCTGGACGGTTAGGCCTCTATCAAACGCAACATATTTGTATTAACGATATGGAGTTGTCTGCATTGCGCCAAATGTAATCCGCTTGCGTGCTGTGTGTGTATGTGTGTGTTTAATCTTTCCCGCTTTGTTATGTCCCCCGCGCGGTTGAAAATGGTAGTTCATTTAATTACCGTTAGGCGCGCCACAGCCAATACTGCTAATGGAGCAATACGACGCCTGTTCCTGCCATTGTCACTTTTGTGACGCTACATTGTTTACAAATAAAAGATATTGTTTAACTTCCGTGTACACCGTAACTGCAGTTGTCTCTACACACCTTTATCGTTGTTTACTACTGTTTAAAACTACACATACAGATTTAATATGTTCAAAAATGGTCCAAATTTTTTAAATTGGTGCCGTTAATTTTAGTTAAGAGTAAGACGGAATGTGATTTGTCCATAACCTATTTTTTCGAGCTAGATGATTATCTAAAATTTATGAAAACTCCTTTGCTGGTATGACATTCTTTCGTTTGACTTCTAAAGTACCATTACTGTACTAAAATTTGTTACGACTTTTGTGATGAATAAAAATCAGTTAATATAAATTAAGTGGTGTTCATGAGCGCCGGGAGAGGGATGCAAGGGGGTACACCTGCAGCCCTTGCTATGAAAGAAAATACACAGAAAAAGATTAAGAAATATTTGTCTTGCAAGTTGTGTTATATTTTGAATTTGGGTATTAAATATATTGTTTTAAATATTGTAAAGTAACATTTAGAACGATATTTTCTTATTTCGTGTTTTATTTTTTTATTTTTAAATGTCGTTTCACCACCTTGTCAATAAATTCAGTATCCTTAGTTAATAAGTGTTTATATATATATATATATATATATATAAACAGATGCACCTCCCTTAAAGTAATCCTGCCGGCGTCCATGTGGTATTTGAAACCAAAACGAAAGTAAACCTCATAATTACTAACGTGATGATTGTTCATCATTAATTTATGACAATGTACACAAACTATCCGGCTATGTCCAGATTTATGTTTTTCTTAGTTTCTACAGGGAAATTGTTGTCGATGACGTGAACTGACAGTTTTATTTGGATATCCGGTCAGTTCAACATCCATCAGTTTCGTGCATCATGCCATCACTGACGGTATTTAGTGAAAAACACGTAGCGCGCCGTGGAGCGACGCCAAGCTCGTGTGTGGTGAAACCGCGGTCCAAACACTTCTCATTCTGTCGCCGACCACCGAGCAGACAACATCAGCGCCTTGATTAGATTGCGCAAGATCGCATTTCGTTTTAATTTTCAATTTGGTATAGAAATATTTGTCTTGCAAGTTGTGAAATAATTTGAATTTAGTTATTAAAAATATTGTTTTAAATATTATAAAGTAACATTTAGAACGATATTATTTTCTTATTTAGTGTTTTATTTTTAAATGTCGTCTCAACACTGCTTTGTATTGGACATTATCAAAAAATATTAAGACTTACATGCTGTTGTGTGTATTGTATATTATTTTAACTGTGATAAATAATATGAACGAAAAGCTACGTGACTTGCCTCGGACACCCCCCCCCCTTTTTCCCCACGTAGCCCAGCGTAACTTAAGACCCATCCTCTTTCCCCCACCTCCCTAACCGAATTACGTAGTTTATGGACGCTCCATAAGCATCAGTATGTCGTTTGGAAATTACATATTTACATACAAGTGTTCCATTCCATGAATTGCAAATTTCAGACTGAATAAAGTATTTCCACATACTTGGTTAGGTTAATGTATATCGACCTAAAATAAAGTTAGTTTTAAAAAAAAATAAAAAATAAATAAAGTATGGCTGGCAAACATACTTCGGGCGTCCATTTGATTACGTGAGGTGTTTTTCTTTAATTTCGGACCCCCCCTCTTCCTCTGGAGAGATTTCGTGAGATCTGGTCGGGGGACACCCCCCCCCCACTCTAAAATAAAGTGAGATTTTGACGGACACCCCCCCCCCCTCCGTCTTTCACCGCTAATCGACATCGTAGTTTTTTAGATTTTTTTAAATAGCTCTGATGCTTGCAAGGTCGGTTATACCCCCCTAAGGTCGGTTTTCGCGTCGTTTTTAGACCATAGACCCCCCCCCCCCCTAAAGTCGACTTTCGCGTCATTTGTAGAGTTTTTTTTTTCTCCGTTGACCCCCTCCCCTATGACGAGGTTTCGTGAGATTTCACCGGAACCCCTCCCCCATTTCACCATGGGCGCCCCCTTGCGATACGGATCCCGTACGGCACTCCCAGAGTAGTAATAAATTTAGAGGACGTGGTAAGGAATTTCCAGTGTGAGTTCGCCAGATATGCGTGATTAATAGCCAGCAGAGTGTGTGTATGTACACTGTACAGTCTGCGTTTGAGACGGAATTTCCGGGCTCATCCCCGTAAGCCTCTGCCGCTAGTTTGAATGCTCTGAATTCTGAGACTGCAGGGCGGACATGTTTGCTTTTTGTGTGACGGGTTTTTTAATTTGCGTCTGTCTGCGGAAATGAACAGCGCCGGGAAATGAGCGGCGCGGAAGGCGCGCGGCTTCCAATCTGTCTTTCATCGCGCCGACCAAGAATCGGAATTAAAAGTGGGGCCCCCGAGACAAAGACGTAGACGGCGCCCGCCTACCACTTCTCGGATGCGTGACGACAGCCGTTTTCTACTCCTATTTCTCTGCTGATCGATTTGAACATTGGCTCCCCACTTCTCCGCATCTCTTCTTTGTTCATCTGTATACTATGTCCTTGTTCTGCATATCGTAAACCTTGTATTCCTGTTGCTCTCATAATATCCTCAAAAAGCTTCTACAGCTCCAAACTTCTAATGAATTAGTTTCTTCTCTTTTCGTTCCCGCAGTCCAAATTTGTCGGCTATATACAGATACACTCCCGACAATAGTTTCCAGGAGTCTCAGCACAGTTTTGTTTATTGAAAGCGGCCTCTTATGCTACACCCATCCCTGTTATTACTACCCTTAATCAAATAGGCGATTGTTAATTTTTAAACCGCATTTTGGTGTCGCGAAAACTGCGGCCAAAATTCTCAACAATGCTGTAGCTGTATGTTTATTATAGAATAGGATCAAACTGGTTGTATTGTTAAAAGCCGCCCCGCCGGCGCTCTGAGCGGATTGCTACGTTTGTAGCCAATGATTCTAAACAGCAGGTTGACAGTACAGATGTTTTATAGTTTATAACTGTTATTAAAACAAGTTTTATTCGTGCTTAAAAGACGTAGAAAAGAATTGTAATAACCAGGCAGATACTTACAGAATCGTAGTAGATTTCATGCAAAATCTCCCTTTGCCTCACATTACTAGTGCAGGAGGCCTCGCATTCGGGAGGACGGTGGTTCGAATCCCTGTCCGGGCATCCAGATTTGGGTTTTCCATGGTTTCCCAAATCACTCCAGGCAAATTCCGGGATGCTTCCTTCAAAAGGCCATGGCCGAATTCCTTCCCATTCCTTGTCCCCCCATCCTTTCCCGTCTCCAAAGACCTCGCTGTTAGAGAGACGTTAAGCAGATAACAAACTAGTGTAGGAAAAAATATTCTACCATCAGCAGTTGTGGGTTAACGTCATCCACAGCAAATTTCCACACAGACGACAGATAATGGAGTGACATCGCTCCATTTGCACGGATGGAGCGATCGTGTATGGCCGCCTCTAGACGACCTAGGCCACTCCGATCTAGTTAGTACCGCACTGGATTTTCCGAACAGTGTTGCATATCAGCAAAAAATTCAGCTTTCAGTAACGAGTGCGAAAAAAGTCTAAGAAAGAATACTTAACCTGTGAAACAAGGTGATGTGCTTTTTAATCGCGTGTCTATTAAAAGAAAAAGAAAAAAATAGAAATTAACTTGGCTGTTTCGGGCGTGTAATGTAAAATGATTTGTTCACGTAATAACTTTCAGGCCACGATTTAGTGAGACCAGGTCGGGTCGTCTAAAGGGGCGTTTAGAGTGATTAGGACGGCGCGGCATGACACAAAGAGAAGAGGTTTCGCAGATTTTAGGTTGGCCGCAAATTTCACTGGTCGCAGTTTTCACATATCCCCGCAGTTTAGTTCGTTCTCTCAACAAAGTATTAAATTTTGTTTCAGATCCTATTAAAAAAATTCTAGTTCAGTCTCTTATTATAAATCATCCGAATTTTTCTGTAATTTCGGTAGTTGATTTTAATTTTTAATTATATTCCCAATTTCCATACCCGCATTTCTATCTCCAGCTATTTGCCCTTCCAAAGCTCCGTTTTATACTGCCACATCCAATTATTTATTCCCTTCGCGATTATTTTCTTTCTCTTTGTTATGCACCATTCAGCAATTTGTGTTTCGATCGCCATCATTCACCCATTTTCATTCCAGTGCCTGTACTACTTGTGAATGTCACGCCTGCCAACCTTACCTAAATCATTTGTTTCGAGTTCTTGTTTAAATATTTTTTTTTCCGGCTATTTGTTCCACCCACTGTAATTTTATTACGGTTTTAATAATTTTCCAATCATTTAAAATTATTTTTAAGAATTTTTTAACATTTGCAAATACTATCAGTTTTTTTAATAAATTGACTTTTTTTTTAACTGCCTTATTCTGGTGCTGGTGGCGCCTAATTGACATATTAGTTCGTATGTGATGTAACGATTTTTCAGCTCGAATAACAGTGCGCTCTGATCCGTCTATTACAACCTAGCGTGGTGAGCTGAACGCTCTGGCCTAGCATTCGGGAGTACACTGAAGAGCAAAAGAAACTGGTACAACCTGCTACCTGCCTAATATCGTGTAGGGCCCCCGCGAGCACGCAGAAGTGTCGCAACACAACGTGGCATGGACTCGACTAATGTCTGAAGTAGTGCTGGAGGGAATTGACACCATGCATCCTGCAGAGCTGTCCATAAATCCGTAAGAGTACGAGGGGGTGGAGATCTCTTCAGAAAGTTGCAATCCAGCAAAGCGGGATCCCGCAATCCCGCGGGATCCCGCATCATCAGACTGTCTGGCGGATCCCGCAAAAAATTAAGCGGGTCCGCAATCCGCAAAATCCGGCGGAAACGTATGTCAGTCTGCGTGACTCGCTGCCCCACTCGATCTCTATCGGATGTCTTGCACTGTCCTACCTTTGCAGTTTACATTTGACTCGTGTGAATAAACGTTTGTTTTTGTCAACTTTCGTCAGTCGTAAGTAAATAGATACTTTTACGTATTCATTTTCGAGTACACATTTCTGTAGTTTGAGTTATGTTGCGTATTAAGTACGATTTTCTAACTATATCTTATATCTTTAAACGAGCAATTCTTGTATATATATATATATATTTCGGATCTCGGAAACGGCTGTGATGATTTGGATGAAATTTGGTATTTGGATAACGTTTTGACTTTTAAGATTACCTAAATAGTTGTCTTCCCTACAAAAAAGCGAGTTTACAAAATACGAACAATTTTGTCACTCCGTATATAGAAAACGGCACTAGCGCCATCTCGTAGACAATTCAGGTACAAGAAAGCCTACAAATTGATTTTCTTTGATTTCAAAGAATAATTAAACGAACAGTTCTTGTATACTGGCTGACCCGTGGAAATATTAACATTGCAAGTTTAATTGTAAAACATTTAAAAAGGAAGATAATTAAAAATTTATCAATGGTTTTATCAGAAACTTCTTTATAAAGTAATCATCGTTTACTTTTTGACCGTAAAAAGTGGTTGTTAGTTCGTCATTAAATACTACCTCCTTAATTATAAAACATCTTTCGATTCCTGTTCAATGTACAAGATTTCGAGTAGAGTTTGATAATAAAGTAAAAAGCCGCGTGCGAGTGCACATACGAAAAAAAGGGTTCTGATAAATAGAATCTTGCCTTTTGAATCGTCTGACCTTGTGCTTTATTAATGTTTATAACGAAGGTTACTTCTTATGGGAATTGCTTTATTAGCATTTTGAAATGCTGATCAGAAGATGTGAAGTTACTGCCATGTATGGGCATAGTTTTATCAGAGTGAATAAATTTAGCACAGATGATGTTCTATTAACGTCACAACCCGATGATGAATTCTTATAGAACTCGATGAAACATATCGAAAATAAAGAATAAATGTTCTTGGTTTTCGAGATATAGCATGTCAAAAAAATCATTTATAGGTATAGTTCCTTGTGCTTTTGGCGACGTTTCTTCTGGTCCAGGCTGTATTTCAAACCTAACAACAACCACTAGGTACAAAATAAAACATTGAAGTTATATTTCCACCATATAGACATGGTCATTTTGGTGGATTTTTTTTTCTGGTCCAGGCTGGAGCTAATCCTAACCTCTTCACTTTTGAGATATAATATCCCGAGAACTAAGCGAGATATCAGAAAAAATTCGTTTTTTTTCCGATTTGTCTCGACGAGTTTCATACGAATTCACCATCAAACTTGGCTATGGCGAAATATGTCTTCTGGTTCAGGTCGCATTTCAACCAACCGCGTAAATTTTGAGATACGATATCTCGAGAACTAAACGAGATATATATAAAAAAATATTTTTTACTTTCAATTTTTCTCGTCGAGTTACATAAGAATCCATCATCAAGGGTTATCGTAGAATCATCTGAAACACCACAAATCTCGCACCATTAATTAATAGGGCCTATCAAACTGGCATTAAGATTTCTATTTTACATAATAATAGCATTTTTTTAAAATTAATATGTGAGGCGGTCTCGCAAATGTATCTAGCGATTTTAATAAAATTTCACATGTAGATAACGTTTTGCTTTTCAAGTTTTTAACACGATTTTTTTTTAAAAAAAAAAGAAAAAAGAAAGGAGCACATTTGTATTTGTTTTCTCGAAAACGGCTCTAACCTCATTACGTAGAAGTTTCAGGTACCAGTACGCCTACTGGTGTTAGTTAAGCTTCTCTTTGGTGAACTGTGCACCTCAAAACGCGTAGGAAGCCTTCAAGCCTTTTACTTTAATCAAACTTTACTCGAAATCTTGGATATTGAACAGAAATCGAAAGATACCGAGCGTAGATCGGTCACCCAGGTACTAATTATTTATGTGTCGCAAACGTTATCTGAACTACACAGTTACAGCTTTTTTTTCACAGTTTCATTATTCCCATTTTTTGTGTTTGCAGATAAAGTTATTGTGACAATTTGCTTTTTTGCGGCTGAAAATTTGATTATTCGTTGATAGGAAACTGATGTTATCGTAATTTTAATCGCATACCTATTTATTTAGCAGGTATCAAAAGGTAATTGTATATCCTTTGACTTATTGCTATTTTTGCCGCTGCCTCAATGCGTTTCTTTGACGAAAGCCGCCTGTTTACATGTGCCGCTCAGGCTATAGATTAATACCTCTTCTCCTTGTTATTATTTCGACTAAAGGCAGAAAAAGTTATAATGAAGTTTTCACGGGTGTATCGACGAATTGTGTTGTAGGAACACCATACTTCGGCGGCTGCCTCCACCGTCTCCCTCACGGGTAAAATCTCGTGTTTTTACAATGAAATCCGGAGATACAACCTATGAAAACTTCACTGCAATCATTCGCCGATAATGTCTCCTTTCTTACTAAAAAGTGATAATTTCCACTCTTATAACGTCGTTATGCCACATATGTAAAATTGAAATACTTGACTGTTTAAGTGTTGGTGAGTAGTTTCCTTTAATAACATTGAATCAACTGTAAGATCAATCAAGAAATCAGGAGATATAATAATGAATCCCACAAAACAATTCTTTTTTTTTAAATAATAATAATAGCCAAGTCTCGTGCTTGTGCAGTGACAAAAAGTTATGAGATCTTGTTCTGAGCTAAGTCTACACTTTACAGAGTGTATTCACTTCACTTTGTGAAATGCAATGCTTTCTCTCGGTGTTATGGAACGTTTATTTAGAATTTTTTTTAAAAACTCTGTTAACTTGGCCACTAAGCAAACCACATTTTTAAATTCATGTGATGTATTGTAATGCACATAATATGACCTAACACTGAATATTTTCAATTTTTATTATTTATTTAAAAATTGGTTTAGGTCAAAAAACAAAAATGTAAAACCTCGAAATGTACTTGAGACATGCTAAAACTTTAGTATCATTTTGCCAATTAAAATATTGTTAACTATTAATTTGTATCATTTAACATTAAAATTGATTTATTAATTCAATTATTAATTAAGTTTTAAGTAACTATGTTTTAAATATAAGCGTTAAAAACGGTTTGCGCCAATCCCGCACGGATCCCGCGGGATCCCGCGGGATTGGCGCAAATCTCGCGCGGATCCCGCGGGATTGAAAACACTGCGGGATTGCAATCCTTAGCCACGTTGCAAGGCATCCCAGATATGTTCAATAATGTTCATGTCTAGGGAGTTTGGTGGCCAGCGGAGGTGTTTAAACTCAGAAGTATGTTCCTGGAGCCACTCTGTAGAAATTCTGGACTTGTGGGGTGTCGCATTGTCCTGCTGGAATTGCCAAAGTCCTTCGGATTGCACAATGAACATGAATTGATGCAGGTGATCAGCCAGGATGTGTACGTACGTGTCACCTGTCAGTCATTTCTAGACGTATCAAGGGTCCCATGTCACTCCAACTGCACACTACCCACACCATTACAGAGCCTCCACTCGTCAGACCAGACAACATGTTTCCAATCATCAGCAGTCCAATGTCTGTGTTGACGGGCCCAGGCGAGGCGTAAAGCTTTTGTGTCGTGCACTCAGCAAGGGTACACGAGTGGGCCTTCGGCTATTAAAGTCCATATCAATGATGGTTCGTTGAATGTTTCGCATGCTGACATTTGTTGATGACCCAGCATTGAAATCCGCAATAATTTGCGGTAGAGTTGCATTTTTTGTCACGCTTCAGTCGTCGTTGGTGCCGTTCTTGCAGGATATTTTTCCGGCCTCAGCGATATCGGAGATTTGATGTTTTACCTGATTCCCAAAATTCACGGTGCACTCCTGAAATGGTCGTACAGTAAAATCTTCACCTTATCGCTACCTCTGAGATCCATCTCTCGTGCGCCGAATATAACACCACGTTCAAACTCACTTAAATCGTGATAAACTGCCATTGTAGCAGCAGTAACCTATCTAACGCCTGCGCCAGACACCTGTTGTCTTACATAGGCTTTGTTGACCGCAGCGCCGTACTCTGAGTGTTTACATATCTCTGTGTTTGCATACGCATGCCTACGCCAGTTTCTTTCGCTCTTCAGAGTAACAGCCTTACAGACTTATTGTATCTAAAGATAACCAACGGTCCCGATGAGAACAATTCATGCCTGTAGGATGGCGAGACTGCAGATAAAGATGTATTCACATATAATCGTTTCGACAATGTCGTTTTTTTCCTCTGATGATGGAGCGCTTGGACTGGCTGCCTTTGACTGTATTTCTCATCGCTGGAACAGCTGTTGCTGTCGTGACGTGGTATAATTTAGTCATAAATCCGCGGAGGGTTTTTTAACAGCGGGACTTAATTCAACGCGCAACACGGCTCTGCTGTTTGTGTGGCGTGGACACAAAAAAGTGGGTCTGTTTCTGATTCACGAGCTGAAATTCTTTTCATTTCGCAGAGTAGAATAGAATCGAGCCAATTCTTCTTCGTTAGTTTGACAGCGTATTTAATTAACACACTCTTGTTCGACTTTACGTAAAGCGGAATAAAGCGACTGAAGAGAAGTTTCAAATGCGTTAGGGGAGCTGCATATTGTTTGGCCTTACCGCAACAGGCTTTTTACAAATAGCCCATATTTCTTTCACAGTCGACGGCTTTGAAAATACCCTAACAGAAACTTTCGTAACGTTTTCATCAGATATGAATTTTATACTAGGTTCCCAGATACAGGATGATTTTATAAACCTCACACTTTTAGGCAGATCGTCAAATTTCAATGGGTAAAAACTCCAAGAAAATTTACTCCACCACCAAATGACGTAGCTCAGTAAGACCAGTTTTAAGTTGGACTCTACACCTTAAAACTGTGAAAAGCGTCAGAGGATTCAGTGTATATATATTTTTTTAAATTGCAGAACAAAATTTAAAATGCTTTGTCGCTTAGTAAAGTATCATTTTTTTTTTTTTTTTTTTTTTTTTTAAATGCTGGCAGTCCAGTCAGTTTTAGAATAGTACCGCTAAGTTACGGAAACCAAGAAATCTTCTTACTAGCTCACAGTGGAAACTCCGGTGGTGTCGAATGTCAAAATGCAAAATCAGTAGACCTGCCCTCTAATATCGGTATATTTGTACTCGAAATAGGTATACGAAAAAAATACAATCTTAATAACCACAATTTGCGTGGCGATTTGGCACAAGCTGATGACTCGCAAAGATGAAATAAATGGCATGTGCACTTAAGTAGAAAAATATTGTGAATTTGGTTTTGCAGCAATATTACAACAGAGTTATTACACTCCATCATTATATTTGACCAATCAGATGCAAAACCCATTATTTTTACATGAAATATTATTGCTGCCAAAAAGTTTACATTATGTTCAAATAATGATACTTCATAAGCAGCTTCTAATGGGATTAGAAATAAAAAAAAAAACACACACACAATCTTTGATGCGAAGCTGTTATTCATATCTCACAACTAAGCACAAGTGTTCGGTTGTGCTAAGATCACAATAAGCGAAAATTAGTTTGAGGCAGATCTTCGCATAAATCAAAACCTTCATTACCTATAACCTTACTAACTATGGCGTGAGTTTTCCTCGTCGAACATTTTTTCTTCTGCAATTTTTGAATCTGGACAACCGGACTGTATCAATTTGATTAGGTACTCCATAATGGTAAATGATAGATTATGTTCCGCAACAAACGAGGCTAATAACATTGCAAGTACTGGTACGTAGTAGATAATGAAATATTTTTTGCTTTTTTATTTTAAGTATCAGGGTTTTCAGTTTTTGTCCAGGAAAACGACGACATCTTTGTGATTTTATATTTGGCGATACCGAATGTACTTGTGAATTGTTTCTTGAGAGCCTTCTTCCCTAATGTAATAAAAATATTTACAACTCTTACAATAGTCATAGTTTGTGTGCGCTTTCACCACATTTTGCAGGCTGCCTCAAAATTCTTCTTCCCATTCTTTGCTATAAAACTAAAGGGTTTTATCTTAGATTCGCTCTTGTACTCTGTTCTTCATCTGACGACATTTTGAGGTAGTAACTCTGTGAAAATTTTTTTCTAAATGATGAAAATTAATGAACGAACAATTCCGAATTCTCGTTTATGTAGACAAAGAAATTTGCTCGAAAATCCCCTAAAAATGCCGAAAATGTTGGATACTACGATATTCCGCAAAATATTTCGGGAACATTCTGCCATAGATACCATAGTTATAATCGATCAAGGAATTCCCCGTAAAGCATAACCAAAAAGGGCTGCCAACTTGAAAATGTAAAATCGATAAAAAAAAATTACGGGAAATTTTCCTTGTATTTTCAGAAATCGCAGAAAAATCGTTACATTTTGGGAGGACATATCCCATATCGGTAGAAATAAAGAAAAATTGGTTGGTTCCAGGCAACTGGGAAAGCCTGTTGTTAACTCTAGTACTGCCGGTTGTGGAACTTGCAGTGTAGCATCACTCGACACCTTTTGTACGTGTATGCACTGCCGTCTCCCTGTCTACTGGTTGTGGTGAGTCGGTCTTACGCGTTGAGTAGTTGTCTGACAGCGCTAGCGCTCCCCGCGGTCGGTTTCTGTAACTACCGGCGGTTTTTCTTTTTTTTTGCGCCGTGTCCAATTAGAAAGCGGGCTAATTAATCCCGAGGAGGCCGGCCCCTCTTAATTAGGGCAGGTCCCGCCACAGCGAGCGCTTGTTCTTCCCTACAGTGTTAACGGACCAGCCCACTCGTCACCCCTCTCCTTCCTACACATCGATTCCCGGGCACAGCTTCGCCACCATCAGTTCAAAACCCAAATCCAGTACTTCATCTCAAACGATGACTAAATACAAGTTCGAGGTCTTAATTCCAAGGTCAGATTTTCATGGAACAAGTTTAAAATCAGGAAATCGAAGACCAACAACACTGACGCCGGTTCGAATCCAGATTTGGGTGTCCCATGGTTTCCATAAATCTCTCCAGGAGAATGCCGGGATGCTTCCTTCAAAAAGGCTATGACCGAATTCCTTCCCGTTCCTTGTCCCCCGTCCCATCCCACCCTCGACGTCGACGTAAAGCCATAATTAAAAAAAAACAGTAACCTCGGCTACAGAACCTGCACTCAGTGTTGAGGACTAAGACAAGGAGTGATTCCTGGGAAAGAATGGTATGCTCAGATTTATAAGTAATAATTAAAAAAAAAACTGTACACCGGAAGTAAAAACGATTGCATAAAAAGCACTGGTGCGACCTCTCTTAGAATATATTTCTTATGTATGAGGCCCCCTTCAAAAAAGAGATTGGATAAGTGGCAAATAAGAGCCGCGAGATGGATGATAGGAATATATAGCTGGAGAGAAAGCGTAAGTGCGATGTTGAAGCAATTAGGTTGGGATGATACGGAACAGCGGAATCGTTGCTCTCGGCAAAAGCTAATTGGAACTTTCACGACAAACCTATTTCAGGATGACAACAAACACGTATTACTATCGGCAACATTCCCATCTAGGAATGACCGAGAAAATAAGAAAAATCAGAGCCAGAACTTTTTTCCATAAGCGATTAGGGAATGTAATAAGATTTATCCAAGGAGATAACTTACAATCAGAGAGGAGTATGTCTCGAGAAACCGCTCCGGCCATCCTGATCTGGGTTTACATGGTTTCACTGATAGCTACTGCCTAATGCCGGCATGGTTCCTGCAAACAGCCCATGGGCGCCTCCTGCCATATCCCCTATATCCCTTCCAATTCATAAACTATCACACAGTAGGATACAGGCAGTGCAACCTCCACTACCCTTTTTAGTGAATCGCGAAATAATAATATTTATAAAACGGCCGAAAAGCTTGCATACACACAGGAGATCTCAATAATTAGACTACAATCAGAATAGTTTCGAAATACAAGTATTCTTTACCGGATGCAAACTTAAGACCCCATTCTGCGACATGCTGACGAGACATTATACTCTCTACTTAAACCTCTACCAGCTGCCGGGGAAATTTCAACCGCGGTTAGGGGGCGTCCGTAAATTACGTGAGGTGAAAAAAGGGGGGGGGGGGCGGTGCGACGAAATCTCACCAAAGGGGGGGGGGGGTCAACGGAAGTCTCTCGTGAGGTTTTTGAAAAATTGTTGGACCGTAGAGCTAAAAAAAAGTCTAGAAATGATGCGAAAGTCGATTTAAGGGGGTTTTTCGTCGAAAAGTGGGGGTGTGACCTGATTCTCGAAGGGTGAGACCTAAAAAAAAAAAGTCTCAATAAGTTGCGAGGGCAATAACTGAGCGGACTTCTTCACGAGACAGTCTTCCAAAGAAGTTGCCATTTGTGTTTACCTACAACTAGCGCCATAGGTTACGGGTGGCTGAAATTCTGCACAGTTGCCAACCGCATGTCTTAGAGTTACAATACACTACTAGTTTCTCTATAACGTACTACCGTCCAGGAATATCGACCTTAGTTTCTGATCACCCATCGTGTATGTATTACAGGTGGTACCGGAAATCGTATCCCTACTGTATGTTCTGTGGCTATATTAAATGGGTTGAAAGTGAATTTGTCGCAAATGATACGAAATCCCTTATCGGTCCGTTAAGCAGGCGTTGTAACCAGGCTGTGTGGTGGCGTCAGCTATCGCTACAGTGGTTGCAGTGCGGTCCGCTTTAAGTCCCGTCCGGCCTCTTGTTTAAAGCCTCGCCCCGGGCGGCCACACCATTGACAGGGCCTGGGAGTGCGTTACCTCAAACCTCGCTACCACTAGCGACCGCGAGCAGTCCGCTTTGAGGTCCTGTGTGGACTATACTGTTTCAATCGGTCAAAGGTGTATCTTACGGAGCTGCCATACCACGGGCACGGAGTGATAAGAGACCTTGAAGTATAACTATTGTGCTCTTCTCTACCAATATGTGTGTGAGGGGACGTCTAATAATTGAGATGAAATAATGGGGGAGGGGATGGGGTCCGACGAAAACTTACCAAATCTCACTAATGGGGGAGGGTGAACAGAGACCGCTTGTCTTCTTTTTAATTCCTTAAGGGGGCGTCCATTAATTACGTGAGGTGAAATAGGGGAGGGGAGTCCGGAGAAATCACACGAAACCTCACCAAGGGGGAGGTGGGGGGGCAACGGAAAATCTCATGTGAGGTTTTGAAATTCTTGTAAAATGGTAGAGCTTAAAAAAAGAAAAGTGTACAAACGACGCGAAAGTCGATTTTAGGGGGGTAAAAACCGACTTTAGGGGGGTATAATCGCCCTTGGGAGCATGAGATCTAAAAAAAGTCTTAAAAAGTGGCGAGAGGTCCATTCGTAGGGTGGGGGGGGGGGAGAGAGTAGATGTATAACGCCGGTGAGCGCCACTGGCCCCCTAGCGGCGATAGTGGAACTAATGTGTCGGCGCTAGTGTTCCCCATGTATTGCTTATGGACCTGTCTTTGCGGACAGTAGTGCCTGAAGGCGGGTGCGTTGCCAGTTTTTAATTGATTTTAATTGATTTTAATTGAATTGCGTGGGGGCCTTAATTAATTTTAATTAATGTTAATTGATTTTAATTAATGTTAATTGATTTTAATTAATGTTAATTGATTTTAATTAATGTTAATTGATTTTAATTGATTTTAATTAATTTTAATTGATTTTAATTGAGACTAATTGATTTTAATTGATTTGCGGGGGACCCTAATTGATTTTAATTAATGCTAATTGACTCACGCCTTGGAGCGGAGGGAGCCGAGGAACTAGGGGAGTTTAATTGAATGCGGGTTCGTAATTGAATGCGCACAGCTGCACCACACATCGCTCCCCCCGCCGCGCACGTGCCGGTAACTAATTGAATGCGGGTTCGTAATTGAATGAGCACAGCTGCGGCACACCCTAATTATCGCTCCCCATGCAGCTGCAGGATGCGGGTTCGTAATTGAATGAGCACAGCTGCACCACACTCGAATTATCGCTCCCCACGCAGCTGCAGGATGCGGGTTCGTAATTGAATGCACACAGCTGCGCCACTACATTCATCATCGTGGGCGCAGTCTTCCCACACCAATTCTCCATGGCTCCAGACGCGTGTATAAATAGGGCTGAGACTCCCCTTCAGCCATCCAGTCTTCTCTGAGCGCCCGAGCTGAACACTTCAATCATCACAATGTCTTCTGAGGATCTTAGCTTATTCAGCGATATTGGTAAGTAAATTATTGTTATTTAACTTGTTTTCTGGCTGTTTTAAATTCTTTCACATATACTGATGAGCTTTTTTTTTTTTCTGCTTCAGACATTGATGAAATTCTCGCTGAGGATGATTTCGGTAATGATAATATTTTTTTAACGTAACTATATTTATGAAAATGTATAGTGCTGAAGCAGTAGTCTATATTATTAATTTATTTGTTCGCAGGTGATTTGGATATTTCATTCAGCGACCTTTTTTATTTCAGTACGTATTTATCTATAGATTATTTTCCCCCCATGTCTTTATAACTATTGCTAATACAGTATTTTTTTTTTTTTCAGATGAACCATCACGCCCAGAGAAGCGTAAGGGTAATTCTCAAGAAATAAGTAGCCCAAAAAGAGCTTGTGATTGCTCACAATGGAGCATGCTCCCAAATATTGACGTGGATGTGCCGCAGAGCATGTCACCACCACATAGCATGCCGCCAACTCCGCCACCACAATGGGTTCTTCCACAACCACCAGCACACTGGAATATCGGTAAGTCCAGTACATCAGTAATTTACCTATATTATTTTATGCGTACAAAAATTATGTTTTTCATGATACTAAAACATTTTTCTTCTTTTTTATGTTTCAGAGGGGGCGGTCGGACACCACGACAACGAGGCAGTTCCGCCACCAATATGGAGACCGTGGGAGACGTCGGAACCTAGCCGACCACCCGCCACAGCAGCAGCAGCCGGGCCCCCCAGCCGCCAGTCCGCCGACCCATCGCTGGGGCCCAGACGACCATCGCCCGGGTCCAGCCACCACTTCAACAGCCCATCGCCGGGACCCAGCCGCCACTTCAACAACCCATCGCCCGGCTCCAGCCGTCAGTACGCCGGTCCTTCGGCCGGGTCAAGCCGACAGTATGCCGGTGCAGGGGCAGCCTTATGCAGTCATGATCATGCAGCAACGATGGGTGAGTCAGCAGTATCGCGATTAGTCCTTGAAGACAGGCTTAGTGCATTTAAAAATAGAATTTATTCCGGGACAATTTCAAATTCTCAAAATTTCATTGATCCAATGAATTTCATTGATGCTTGCTTTAAACTTGTTGCCGGTAAAGTTCGTGAAATTGTGGATAATCGGTCCTCCCCATCTGTAAAGGTGCAGGTTGGACTGATTAACACATATAAAATACAGAAGGAAATTATTTTGGAAACCGCCCGTATGTGCTTTTTAACTAAAATGCGTGAGGTCACAACCAGCACTTGCCTGTCGGATTGGTATGAAAAATATGTGAAGTCGGAGCTCAGAGTAAAATTGTGTGAATTTCAAGAAAGGGCAAGTGGCAAAACTCTCGATAGAATAGAATCCCTCGACATTAGTATTTCTAATTTTCAACCTTTCTATCGTGGGTCTTCCTATGTTGCTCTGCCACTTGATATCTGTAGAAAGAAGGCCGTCATCAATGTTAAAAACAAGAATGACGAGTTGTGCTTTCTATGGACACTTCTTGCAGCTCAAGTAAAGGCACCGAAAAAACATGCGTACCTAGTCAATAATTATATGGAAGCCTTCGCCAACCACCGTTTCGATTTTTCAGGTATTGAGTTTCCGGTAAAACTCTCTGACATTTCTAAATTTGAGAGGCAAAATCCAGACTATTCTGTAAATGTTTTCGGTCTGGATGAAGTTAAAGGTAAACATGTAGTTTCCGGGGCCCTCCATCACACTGCAGACAAACGCGTTCACCACATAAACATGTTGTTGATTACCGACGGCAGTGGGAAAAAATTCCATTACTGTTGGATTCACAACTTGTCGGCGTTAGTCAGTTCTTCTTTAAGTTTGCATGAGCATACTATTTTTATTTGTGATAGATGTCTGCAACATTTTGGACGCAAAGATCTCCTGGACCGCCACGAGATTGACTGTGCAAGGGTTGATCCTGTAAGAGTGGATTTACCAGGCGACGACGATAAAACTTTAAAGTTTAAGGATTTTGTGCACCAGCAGCGTGTACCCGTCGTCGTTTACGCGGACTTTGAAAGTTTATTGCTAACCTTATGATTCGTGCAGTCCTCCACCCAACGCCTCTCACACTACTTTAGTCCAGAAACATGTCCCTTTCGCTGCCGCATACCAGGTCGTGTGTCCACTCGTACCTAGTCTGTCGCGTTTCAACTCCTTCAGGGGAAAAAATCCTGAAAATTGGCTTGTTGATGAACTCGTCAAACTTGCCAAGAAAGTTGATAAAATTTACAAGAGGTGCATTCCTCTTGTAATGACAGATGAGCAAGAAGCAAAGTTTGCTGATGCTACGGTATGCCACATCTGCGAGAAAGACATTGAACCGGGGACTGTCAAGGTCCGCGATCATTGTCATATCACAGGTGAATTTAGGGGGGCTGCACATAATGATTGCAATTTGCAGTATAAGACTAAAAAGTACATACCCATTTTCTTTCACAATCTTTCTGGGTATGACGCTCATTTCATTGTAATGGCATTATCAAAACTCGATTTCGAAGGAATGGACGTGCTTCCCATCAACACAGAACGTTATATTTCTTTTTCGAAAAAGATTGAATACACTTCAATCACGTTAAGGTTTCTGGACTCATACCGGTTCATGCAGCTCCCATTAGACAAACTGGTTGGAACCCTTGAGGACGGCGACATGCGCATTACTAGTGCTCATTTCACCGACCCCGAGAAGTTCCAATTAGTTAAACGGAAAGGTGTCTTCCCTTACGAATACATGGATTCGTGGGATAAGCTCACCGAGGCCACGCTTCCTCCAAAATCAAAATTCTACAGTTCGTTGTCGGAGTCACACATTTCAGATGAAGATTACGAACACGCGACAAAGGTGTGGCGGACTTTCCAGATCAAGACTTTGGGCGAATATGCAAGTCTGTACATGGACACAGATGTGCGGTTACTTGCAGATCTGTTTGAGAAATTTAGGAGTGTATGTTTGGGGAAGTACACCCTGGACCCCGCCCACTATTTCACATCCCCAGGCCTTTCGTGGCAGGCTATGTTAAGGAGCACGCGTGTCGAACTGGACCTTCTGACGGATATCGACATGCTGCTCTTTTTCGAACGAGGTATTCGCGGAGGTATTTGCCAGTGCGTCCACAGGTATGCGAAGGCAAATAACCGGTACATGCCGGAGTACAACCGCGAGGCGTCTGAAGATTTTATAATGTACTTCGACGTAAACAATCTTTACGGCTGGGCCATGTCGGAGTATCTACCCTCTGGTGGGTTTCAATGGCTATCGGCTAAAGAGATTGCTAGCATAGATTTCATGAGCGTTGCAGCTGACTCACCTAGGGGGTTCGTATTGGAGGTAGACCTTACGATTCCTCAGGATAAAACACGACGTTTTAGCAGACCTACCGCCATGTCCAGACCACAAAGCCCCAGAAGGTTCTACCTTCCCAAGCTGATGACCACACTGGAGAACAAGGTACGGTATGTTCTCCATTACCGAGTCCTCCAGCAATGTGTAGGCTTGGGGCTGCAGGTGACCGAAATACACCGGGTAATATCTTTCAATCAGTCCACCGTGGTTGAAAGAATACATATCTCTCAATACGTGTTCTCGCCGTGACGCCAAACAGATTTCGAGAGAGATTTTTACAAACTGATGAACAATTCAATTTTCGGCAAGACTATGGAGAACATTCGAAAACACCGCGACGTGAAATTGTGTACAGCATGGGTGGGCCGCCGCGGTGCCCGCAAACACATAGCTTCACCACACTTTAAGCAAGTAACAGTTTTCAACAAGAACTTTGTGGCCGTGGAGATGGCGAAAGCTAGGATAGTTTTTAATAAACCCGTGTATGTCGGAATGTGCATTCTTGACCTGTCTAAACTGAGGATGTACAGATTTCATTATGAATTTGCCATTCCTCAGTTTAGAAGCCCTAAATTGCTATATATGGATACAGACAGCTTCATCTACTTGGTGCGGAACTGCGATCCATATGAAGTGATGCGACGCAACGGGGAGGAGTTCGACACGTCTGGGTATAGCACCGGCAACCGTTATGGGATAGAATCCCACAATGAAAAGGTTGTCGGTGTTATGAAGGACGAAGCGAATGGCACCCTGATTGCGGAGTTTGCGGGGTTAAGGGCAAAAATGTATGCATTCCGGCTCGAGACAGACCAGACCTCTAGACGGGCTAAAGGTTTGGCTGGCTCAGTCACTAGAAAGCTGCAGATGGAGGATTACATAAATTGCCTCCATGGCGAAACACCCAGGTACCATCTGCAGCAAAGGATCACATCAACCCTTCATGTTGTAAATACTGTTCAAATATCCAAACTGGGTCTGTCTAGAACGGACGATAAGCGGTATATTTTCCCCGACGAGATAGAGACCCTCCCGTGGGGGCACAAGTCTGTAAATAATGTGTGAATGTTTTGTAAATATACCGTTTATCCGTGTTTCTAGTTTGTAAATATGTAGATAAGTTAGGACTCTGTAAAAATCTCAGTTTATCAAGTTAGGACGCTGCATAAAATATAAATTGGCTGCTGGGGGAGTGCTGCTGAATTGCTTTGCATGACATTTTGTTTGCTGAGCTGTATGCTCATTTGCATTATATTAACGTAATTGAAGAAGAAAAAAAAAAACATTGTAAAATAGACTAAGTGTACACAAGAAATTATTGCTGTACATAGATTGTAAGTTTGCTGAGCTGTATGCTCATTTGCATTATATTAACGTAATTGAAGAAAAAAAAAAAAAAAAAAAAAACATTGTAAAATAGACTAAGTGTACACAAGAAATTATTGCTGTACATAGACTGTAAGTTTGCTGAGCTGTATGCTCATTTGCATTATATTAACGTAATTGAATGAAAAAAAAACACAATTGTTAGAAAAAAAATAAGTTTATTTATTAAGGAAAAAAAATGTATTTTACATTTTAAATAAATCTTTTTTATGAATCCACGTGTTATGTGATTTATCAAAAACCCAACCACTTCACCAAGATCATATTTTTCCTTCTCTTTATCACTCGTTCAACCAAAAAAAAAAAAAATAATAATAATAAAATAAATAAATAAAAAAAATAATAAAAAGAAATGTACTTGTAAGTTTTGTTAGTTGTAATTCTTGCTGGTAAAATGCTCCTGCAAATATCTTTACCCTGATAGTCTTTAAGTAAATAAGTTACAGGATTTGTTAATTTCACTTTACTGATGGTAAACACTTCCGTTGACCATTCTATGATCCTCGGTGGTCTCTCGTTCAGGAGGATACCGGTGTGAATCCCCAATTCTGTTGTGTCATAATTATGAAAACCGACCAGTCAGAGAAAAAGAACAAAGTATCGAGCATTACAGGGAGCAAGAGAGAAGCATAATTTCATGAAAAAATACACAGTTTCAGTAAGAATCATGAAAAATCTCATAAATTCCATTAAATTTCATGAAAAAAAAAGATTAAAATATGTAAAATATTACCAAAATTACGTAATTGCCTTCCAAAACAAGATGTCGCTGGTTGACATGACAATTACACCTGCGTGCACCACAGAGTGCAGTGCCCAACTATATGATGTGTTTTCATTTCTACAACTGGCTACAGAAAAGTGTCATATATGTACAAAAAATATATGTTTCGGATGTAGCGACATTTCCCAGACAAACCTGCACGGCCCCTCCAACACACACATCACATTACCGTCAGGGAGTGCAAAGGATGAAAACTACAGATGTTATCGATCAAAGGGGCAAAGGTTAGGAAAACTATGTGATAAGTATTCACAACGCATACAATCTTCCAATCATGATAGGGTGAGCAAAGGATGAAAGCAAACTATGTGTGCATCACAGAACTCAATGCAATCAAAGGTGCTGACATAACGTATCAGACACATTAACGCACACACAAGTCTTAACAAAAACCACTATCATGAAGCTGGAATAAGTTAGCGTAAGTTCAGGTTAATTCTTATTTTCCATAAATTCAGAGCGTATGTGAAGCGATAATGAGGGTGGGATGCACTAGAGGTGGATGCGCGTCAAATATAGGAAAATATTGGTTAAAAAATTATGGCACTTTCTGAGACAGAACTTATGTTGAGGTCTGGTTAATACAGAATGTTAAAGTGTTTGTTATAGTTGGTTAGAGTAAATTCAGGTTAGGTTATTTCAACTCACCTTCTCATGGTGCCACTGATACATGGAAATCCAAAAACTGTTTGCTGAGGCGGCTTGGGCCCCACCGCGGCCTAAGAAGACCGGTATTTTGCGCGACCTAAGAAGACCGGTATTTTGCGCGACGCGTTTGTATTTTTCTACGCGCAGCTTTACAGATGGGGAGGACCGATTATCCACAATATCGCGAACTTTACCGGCAACAAGGTTAAAGCAAGCATCAATGAAATTCATTGGATCAATGAAATTTTGAGAATTTGAAATTGTCCCGGAATAAATTCTATTTTTAAATGCACTAAGCCTGTCTTCAAGGACTAATCGCGATACTGCTGACTCACCCATCGTTGCTGCATGATCATGACTGCATAAGGCTGCCCCTGCACCGGCATACTGTCGGCTTGACCCGGCCGAAGGACCGGCGTACTGACGGCTGGAGCCGGGCGATGGGTTGTTGAAGTGGCGGCTGGGTCCCGGCGATGGGCTGTTGAAGTGGTGGCTGGACCCGGGCGATGGTCGTCTGGGCCCCAGCGATGGGTCGGCGGACTGGCGGCTGGGGGGCCCGGCTGCTGCTGCTGTGGCGGGTGGTCGGCTAGGTTCCGACGTCTCCCACGGTCTCCATATTGGTGGCGGAACTGCCTCGTTGTCGTGGTGTCCGACCGCCCCCTCTGAAACATAAAAAAGAAGAAAAATGTTTTAGTATCATGAAAAACATAATTTTTGTACGCATAAAATAATATAGGTAAATTACTGATGTACTGGACTTACCGATATTCCAGTGTGCTGGTGGTTGTGGAAGAACCCATTGTGGTGGCGGAGTTGGCGGCATGCTATGTGGTGGTGACATGCTCTGCGGCACATCCACGTCAATATTTGGGAGCATGCTCCATTGTGAGCAATCACAAGCTCTTTTTGGGCTACTTATTTCTTGAGAATTACCCTTACGCTTCTCTGGGCGTGATGGTTCATCTGGAAAAAAAAATACTGTATTAGCAATAGTTATAAAGACATGGGGGAAAAATAATCTATAGATAAATACGTACTGAAATAAAAAAGGTCGCTGAATGAAATATCCAAATCACCTGCGAACAAATAAATTAATAATATAGACTACTGCTTCAGCACTATACATTTTCATAAATATAGTTACGTTAAAAAAATATTATCATTACCGAAATCATCCTCAGCGAGAATTTCATCAATGTCTGAAGCAGAAAAAAAAAAAAGCTCATCAGTATATGTGAAAGAATTTAAAACAGCCAGAAAACAAGTTAAATAACAATAATTTACTTACCAATATCGCTGAATAAGCTAAGATCCTCAGAAGACATTGTGATGATTGAAGTGTTCAGCTCGGGCGCTCAGAGAAGACTGGATGGCTGAAGGGGGGTCTCAGCCCTATTTATACACGCGTCTGGAGCCATGGAGAATTGGTGTGGGAAGACTGCGCCCACGATGATGAATGTAGTGGCGCAGCTGTGTGCATTCAATTACGAACCCGCATCCTGCAGCTGCGTGGGGAGCGATAATTCGAGTGTGGTGCAGCTGTGCTCATTCAATTACGAACCCGCATCCTGCAGCTGCATGGGGAGCGATAATTAGGGTGTGGCGCAGCTGTGCTCATTCAATTACGAACCCGCATTCAATTAGTTACCGGCACGTGCGCGGGGGGGGGAGCGATGTGTGGTGCAGCTGTGCGCATTCAATTACGAACCCGCATTCAATTAAACTCCCCTAGTTCCTCGGCTCCCCTCCGCTCCAAGGCGTGAGTCAATTAGCATTAATTAAAATCAATTAGGGTCCCCCGCAAATCAATTAAAATCAATTAGTCTCAATTAAAATCAATTAAAATTAATTAAAATCAATTAAAATCAATTAAAATCAATTAACATTAATTAAAATTAATTAAAATCAATTAACATTAATTAAAATCAATTAACATTAATTAAAATCAATTAACATTAATTAAAATCAATTAACATTAATTAAAATTAATTAAGGCCCCCACGCAATTCAATTAAAATCAATTAAAATCAATTAAAAACTGAGCTCACACATATGTTTACTCACTACTGTCCGCAAAGACAGGTCCATAAGCAATACATGGGGAACACTAGCGCCGACACATTAGTTCTACTATCGCCGCTAGGGGGCCTGTGGCGCTCACCCGCGTTAGACATCTACTCCTACCCTTTTCTCGAAGCGATTCTGGCCCTTTTTGAACATCAATTTCTTCGGTCTCATTTATGCTACATGTCTAAAATTTCTGTTATACATAGATATCAGCAATCTTAGCAAACTTACTAAATTTTATTTTGTTACTGTTCTTAGTTTGTATGTTATTCGGATGCAATCTACAGCGATTTTGTCACTCACTCACTCACTCACTGAGTGACTGAATGACTGATGATTATCAAAATTCTAAGGCACTTTCGGTAGCCGTAGGAAGCTGAAATTTTCTACAAAGATAACATTTTACCCACATATTATAAGAAAAATCTTAAACTCGTAAATTTCCATATAGGCCGACCTACCCCTAACGTGAAATCGCTTTTTACCACAATTACTTTATAAACCTCAGATTTTCACTGTAGAGTGAGCTTAATATGTTTAACTAATATATTTAATTTTACTACTTTCCATTTCTTATTTTTGAAGTTATTGAAATTCAAAATTTTATTTCGGCACAACACCCCGACATCAAAATTCCACTGTACTTCCAGTAATCCTAGAAACAAGTAATTTGGTACACATACGTGGCTTCATCCCTAAATCATAAGAAAAACCTGATACTGGAGTTTTTCCCCGCATTTATTTAATTAAAATCCCAAGCATGAAAAATTCTGGCACATATTTGCGGTTTAATTACTTTGCTCCGGATGAAGCTATAAAACCTGAGATTTCTAGACTCTATAGAGGCAAGCAAGTTTAACAAAACCCTTACATTTTACTTTGATCCTATGGTTAGTTTTGAAGTTACTCGTTATTTATTTGAGGTGGTAGTTAAACCAGCAGCAATGTTAATGCTTGATAACCGAAATCCTCTTACCAACCAACAAGAGATTGCATAGAAGACACCTATCAATTCTAATCGACGTATGCCTTCTTTGGAAATCAACAAAAAAAATCTACAAATAAATTCGGTAACAGAAACTTACATAACTTGACCCAAATCAGAATAAAATTATGCTTGCATGCATAAAATTTGCAATCCGCATAGTCAGTTGCTCGCTTGAAGATTCGTTAATGCAAAAGAAATAATTACTACCGCGGAAATGTGATTCCAATCGAAACAGTATTTTTTTCTAATTATTTTAATGTCAGTTTGTGTCTTTCTTTAATTAAAAATTTGTTCGCACTTCCCTTTCGAAGAATCTCAGTTGCTGACCGCGCTGCCGCCGCTGCGTGCCCGAGTTGTTCCGCTATCGCCGCGCTCCGAAGCACCGCGTCGTCCCGGTGTCGAGTTTATGTTGTTGCTCGGGCGATGCTTCTATTCAGACTGCCTCGCTCAGTTCCGCTCGTGAACGCTCGGGATCCGTCGATTACCGCATTGTCGTCAGTTCGCCGCTTCGAAGTAACCGCACCATTGTTGATTGTTGTCTTCCCGCACTACTCACTGCTTATTATTTCCAGCACGTTTTTACATTAATCACTGTCCGTAATTAACAGTTTTAATTGCACCACGTCCTGTCACGGTCACCATGTAACACGGTAATTGTGATATGTGTGTGTAGCTTAAAGTTCGTCGTAGCAATTGTGCAGCTACACTTCTTAACACTATGTTCAAAGCTTTCCTCTACTACTTATTACTTTTTAATTAAAGGTTCGTTTGCCGTGCGGTCGCCAGTCGGTAAGCTTTGCTAATTGGTTCAGCTACTTTAATTACAGTCACAGAAGATAAGTAAAACTACTGAGAAATACTCACACACGTGCTAGTTTTCACAGATTTATTCTTCTGAAACTACATAGTCCAAAAGCAAGCCACCAGACTATAAAACTAATCTCCTTCATCACCGAAAAGTTGCAGATTCAAGTACAGTTAAAGCTGAATGAACAGTGAGTACAAGTCCTGCAATTACTTAACAAACAATCGCCGTGGTGCAAGTCTGTAGCAGACTACGAAACACAGTTTATATTCACTCACGTCTCGCAGAACAACTTTCACAGTTCGAGATATACCTCAGCTCACTTTACACCGTGTCCTTTACTACGGAACATACGTTAGGCGGCAGTACAACATTTACGCGACACATACGCACACGGCCGTCGCCCGTCAGCTCCCGCCGGTTGTTCCGTACTCTACTCTCGACAATCCCCCACTGTTCCACCGTGCGCTAGGCGATCGCCCAACGCCAAAGACATTACATATCTCTCAGATCACACTCTCAATTCAAAATATCCGTAACATTAAACGGT